>PITA01004595.1:0-121659 GCA_004023965.1 Spilogale gracilis | reverse complement strand
CTTCTTTTCTTTCCAGATGAGAAACCTGAGAACAGGGTGGGTAGCTGAGTGCATATTCAGTAGTCTGAAGGCTCTCCCACTGGACTGTGGACTTGGAGTGAGATGCGGCCTGGTCTCTATTGATCAGCACTGTTAGAAGACTGCCTGGCCGATAGAATGTGTTTAATACCTATTTGGTGATTGAAAGAATGATGAATATTTGAATGAGTAATGAACTAGGACACATGCTAATATGAGAACTGGGTATCCCTTTTATTCTCTACTTTAGTCACCTATGAGGTTATTTAGAGAATTCTTGACAGTTGCTTGCAAATGAGGAAATGGCATCCCAATGCTAGAGATGCTTTAGAGTACCTTCCACTCTTCCACTAGATAACTTATTACATGACCATCTGCTCCAAACGAGGCAGCTATTTACTTTAATTTTGCCCGCAGTGAAGGATGATTTTTTTTTTTCTGGTTCCAATCCTTCTAAAACAGAGGGAGTCATGCACACATAGACTCATGTTTCTAAATAACTGCATGCTGCATTAGGTAAGCTCACATAGCTGCTATAATGAATAAACCTGAAATTTCTGAGCTTTGTTGATAGTTATTTCTTATTTGTGTAACAACCTAATAGGGGTATTCCCACTTGCCCAGAAAGTTTTCTACCTGGTCATCTAGGAGCCGAGCTCCTTCCGTCATCCCTGGGGACCCCATACAGCATCAGGGGAGAGTGAGCTTGGAGAAAGCACACCTACTTCCTAAAAATCCTGGCTCCCAGATGAAGCATGTCACTTCCACTCTTACTCCATTGTGAGAAAGTCATCATGTGGTCATACCCAATTCTAAGGAAGAAAAGGAAATGCTGTCTAGTTCTATGCCCAGGAAGAAAAGAGACAAAACATATTTGAGTGAGTCACTGGCCGTCTTTGCCCTAGCTCCTACCCCTATAATACAAAGCAGAGACATGCTTTAAGATTAGTACAAAGAACTCTGGCAGATGGGAAGATAGAGCTTAATTTTTTTTTTTTTTTTTTTTAAGGAAATCTTTATTTTATTTTTTTATTATTATTTTTTTAAGATTTTATTTATTTGACAGCAAGAAACACAGCGAGAGAGGGAACACAAGCAAGGGGAGTGAGAGAGGGAGAAGCAGGCTTCCCACCGAGCAGGGAGCCCGATGTGGGACTCGATCCCGGGTCTCCGGGATCATGACCTGAGCCGAAGGCAGTCGCTCAACCAACTGAGCCACCCAGGCGTCCCTAGAGCTTAATTTTAATTTTAATGGCAAATATCTTCAAGACCAGTGGAGGAGAGGATTCTGAATGGGTCATGAAGGAAAGTTAAGTCCTTGATAGAAAGAGATCCTAACAATCACAGCTGAGACCACTGCCAAAACGATGATGTCAGAAGCCAGGAGAGAATGTGGGTATGAGAAAAATATGTGCCTGTACCTTGGTCTTCGTGTATATATCTCAGAAATTATTTTAAGAATCTCTTTTTTTTCCGGTTTTCCTGAACTCCTTCCATAAGCAATTAAATAACAAACAGAATTACCCCCCTCCACTATGAGTATCTTATCCCTAATGTGAAAATATGAAATAATTAGAGGGTGTGCTGTGTAAGAACCTTAAAGTCATGGGAAACTTCTATTTTCAAGACTGTGCTAATTATACAGGGTATATAACAAAGGGAAGCTGTACAATTAGCAGAGCACAACTTATTACAACCAGCTCTGTTTAGAGGCTCTTCTGAACCTAGATATGTAATAAATGAAGAATGGTCTAGCATTTATCTTTTAGAGGACAACTCTGGAGATCTTAGAAATGCAAGGCTGTCCTACTTTGGAGAACAGCAGCACACACTCTAGTCTAAGTGGCAGAGAAGAAAGAAAAGGGTCTTTAGAGGAGGGAGACCTCCATCCCTTCCTTGGTCTGTCACTCATTGGCTGGGCGATCATAACCTTTCTGGGCTACTTCCTCCGGTGTGGGGATAATACTACACATGAAAACACTTAGCCCTGAGCCTAGACTATATTAAGGACCCTGTTTTTATTTTAGATCCATTTCCCTTCCTTTCTCCTCCTTTTTTTCTTAAGCGGGATTTCATTCACCGCAATAAAAAATCCTTAAGACTTTAAGAACTGTACAAGAATGACTGTAATATCAGCTGGATGTATTTGCTCTAAATCTACCAAGCTTCAATAAAGGCAGTTATAATATCTGTGGTTCTATCTGAGCAGTGTCAAGGATAAAGAAATACCTCAGTTGTCAAATCTCAGGAGGACTGACTCAGCTCTTCTTTTCTTCCAAAGAAGATAAACTGCATCTCCTGCAATTTGTTTTTTGCTAGGGGGTTTTGTTTTGTTTTGAAACAAGATCTTCAGCACAAAAGACAATCTCTCATACATACATTAAAGGAACTCTGGTGAGTCGCACAAAAGTTTGGGCTCTTCCCTCGATTCTGTTGCCAGAATATTAGAAATTGATAGGAAAAGCTGAGAGCTTAAAAATCGCACAATATTACATGTTATTCAATTGCAAAATGCTGTGGGCTTCCCATCCTGAGCCTCAGCTCTGCTATGGGCTATGAATGGCCTATATACTCAAGTCCATTTTCGTATTGACTGAAAGGATAGAGGCCCTCAGCTCCTGAGAAGGCATTAGGATTGCATTATCATATCAATAGCCCACATGCAAAGTTCTTGATAAAAAATGATCATAATCCAGAGGCAAGAGATAAAATATGAGAGTTTGATTTGTGTAAACAAATCAAAAGCATTTAAAGTCAGCTACTTAATCTATCTCCAAGCATTGCCAGGAATATAAATAGCAGAACAGCCCAGAGCTAGAACAGGCAGAGTTGAGAGAGTAGAAGGAACTCTGAAGATTATTTGCTACTTTTTCCTGACTTACTATAATCCAGCTGTATTGACCTTTCAGTTCTGTGAACCAGCCAATCTCAAGGCCTCTTGTCTTGAAGCCTCTATAAATTATCTTCCGGCCTCTTCAGAAAGTTTCATTAACAAAAAGCTTCCATATCTAGTGGTTTAAGACCATAACAATTTGTTGTTTGCTCATGCTATGTGCTGTGCATGTATGTCCAGTGTGGGTTGGCTGAGGGGGCTTTGTTCTTTGAGGTCACACCTGTCTGTCCCAGGCGAAAGGAGCAACCACATGTTGGACCACATCCCACGTCAGAATGCCATAGAGACAGGAGCTGGAGTGACATCAATTAGATGCCCCAGCATGGAAGAGACACATATCATTTCTACCCACAATCGATTGGCTGGACCAACTCCCACGGCCTCATAGAATCTCAGTGTGAACAAGGCAGAGCAATCCCATCACATGCCTGGAAAGGGGAGGGACTGGGAACAGCATTTTTGCCTCTCACATCTGCCCTGACCCCCTTTACGAAGCTGGTTCTAGCTCTTTGCTGTCTAAGCACCCCTTTTATTTTCCATAGTGCTTATCACAATATGTAATTCTATTATTTATTTCCTGCTCTTGTTCTAATCATTTTCTTCCATTGAACTATAAGATCTCCAGGAGGAAGGACCACATCAGGAGGCTAATTCCATGAAACAGTTCCCCCAAACGGTCAATCTGCCTAGAATATTTAAATACTGAATATATTTATCTTGAGTTTAGAGAACCCTATAGTATTAGTGTCCTGTCTCTTATCGATGTCCTTTTTGACTGTGTGCTGATGCCTCTCAATTACTCCTATCAGAGGACCCCCTCCCCACATAACAGGCGGGGCTCCTATCAGAGGACCCCCTCCCCACATAACAGCTGGGGCAAAGTCAAAGACAAACTGGGCCTTCCTTCAAATGCTGTTATGAAGCAAACTGGAAAACGATCAGTTAAAAACTCATCGAAATCTCCAAAGGTGGTAAAACCCAACATACCAGTGCAAATTGCTGGAAATGTCACTAATAATCAAAAGAAGAGAGGAGTTTGGTGAACTGGCATTTTGTTGAAGTTGCTTTAGGCAAATGAATTTGCAGGGAATTAGCTGAATGCTACCCCCTTCCCCGGACTCACAGTCACTTATCATCAAACTGAGCCTGGTATTTAGAAGGCAGCTTGAAATAACTGCCTATTTCATGGGCAAGGCAACTGTGGTCATTGGCCCAGATCACGGAGGTGATGGTGAAAGAGAAAAGTATGATTCAAGTCCCCTGGAGTGAGCGTGGGTCTCCTTTCCTAAGTCACACTCCTGGAAGGCTGCAATCATTTCTATAAACTTATTAGCACTTTATTTAGGGCAAAAAGTTAGCATATGACAGAATATCCTGAGTATCTGTCTTGAGTATTATCCCTTTAAAAATATTTTAATGATTACTTGTTATTTTGGACACTTTTTATAACTATTCCATCATTTTCTATATAAAAAGACTATTATTTTCAAGCGAAATAAGAAATAATTGAACACAATTGCCTGTAGGACAAGGTTATTTCAGCAAACAAGTTTCAAGAATCAATTAGCTATAGCCTGGAGAAATGGATTTTTAAATAGACATTGTCTCAGGCCACCTAAGGCATATATTTAGTTCCCTGATGTTTCATCTTAAAAGAGGCCACCACGAAAATCAGTCAAAGGTTTCATAGGCAGTTGTAAATATGAATTTTTTAAAAAGGCCATTCTTTTTTTAGCTTGCATTCCCCCCCCCCCTTTTCCCCCTCCTATATCATTCAGGTACGAGGGTTATTTCCTGGCTCATGGCAAGGATATTTACATGGTATGGCACATAAATAATAATGAAAGAAACAAACAAAACTTTTCTCTTTCCTCATTAGTCCTTAGATATTGATTTCTGCTTCTACAGCATCACATTATTTTTCCCCAGTGACGGACTGCACAACTGAGCAGTACCTTCTCTTACCTGTTGGGCCAAGCTCGCCGTGGACTCCTTACTGCAGGTGCCGGGCACAAGGCATGGTCTCAGTCCGTCTGCTTTGCAGCAGCTCGTGGCCGGAGAAGCTGGGCCTTAGCAAACTGCAGGACCCTGTGTAGACAGCCAGAAAAGAGAAAACTTTAGAAGCAATGGAGGTTAATCAGCCTCTGAATTCTGCCCCTTAAGAAACAAAAGACTTGTAATTCAGGCTAGAAGTACAATACACAAAATGGCAGATGAGTAAGCACTGAATGCAGGTTGATCAAATGAGAAAAATAATGAACAAATGAACAAAGGGAGGTCGGAGCTAGTCCTGGGTTTGCAAACCCATGTGCCTGCAAGACCAGGCAGATCGCATCGATGAGGATGAGGGGCAGGCCGGGTGTGAGACCACACGGGGTGGGAGGGCTCTGGCGACCTGGTGAGTACATGTCCCAGCTTAGACGGGGGCCAGCACTCCCATCCGGCTGAGGGTTTTCATTGATGCCATAAGGAAAAACAGACTCAATGATGCCACAACTTCAGATTTCCAAAGGAAGACAGAAATGAGGATTTTCATGTAAAAATCCCTCAACTTGTATTGTAGAATTAAATTAAACAAAACTCTGTGCAGGTCAAACAAGGCTAAAACCAAAGGCTTCGGAAGGTCAGGGTTAGCTCATGGGTGGCGGGCTTGTACCTAAGATCTAATGAAACATTTCCAATTTACAAATGATGAGAAGGTGTTCCAGGGGCTGAAGCAAACTGCTGTCATGGGGGGCAGGTAGCAAGCCCTCCGTTAGTTAGAGGCAGAGCTGGGGCTTTCGAGCATGAGTACCTTCCCTTTTACCCACAACTTTTCACTTTCACTTGGGGCTACCCTGAGACTGGCTGAATCATGACAGACTGGAGACCAACTAGAAGCAAGCTTCAGTCGATCTGAGCCTTGGGTCTCAAGCTGTATTTGTATAAAGCTTCATACCAAGAGGCATAATTTTCTGTTCTCACCATTCATGCTATGGAATGAGTGCAGGGGGTGGGTTAAATACTGACTCAGCTGCTTCCTGTGCCTTAAGATCTCCAGGTCTCAAGCACAAAACAGTGGTAATAGGACCTGAATCATAGAGTTGTACTGAGATGTAAATGAGTCAATACAGAGAGAATGCCTAGAATGGTATTTGCACCAGGTCGGCACTCAGTAAATGTCAGTGTTTGTAACACACACCAACATTTATCAAATGCCTAATGTATGCTAACTCGCCTATATTTATGATCTGTAAATATCACCACAGTCCTCTTTGTTTTATATTATTTTCTTAAGTTTAATAATGAGAAAAACCATGATCTTGACAGATGGTCTCTGGTCTAATATCACCCTGGTAGGTAGCAGAGCCAGCATTTGAAACGAGGTCTACCCAGCTTAACCATTTGTTTAACCCTCCTCCCCAGTGCCTTGCCATTGTTCAACTGAAGATACTCTTCAGATCCTTGAAGGGAGAAAAGCCAACTTTGGTCAAACATCAAATACTTATCAAGTCAAACTCCAAAGCAAAGGAGTCTTAAAGCAAGCAGTCAGAAGCACTTATGTGAAATCTTCTGCCTTATGTGAAAATGGACTGTTCTAGAACAGGGGTGTGCCACATGACTGAGAGTAAGACAGGAGAGTATGTGGTTAAGTTTTAGTGTGCATAAAGCCTCACACTTACCCTTTAAAATGCTATGGCTCTTAATAGATTAATAGTGATAAATCAGGGGGTGCCTGACTGGCTCAGTCAGTAGAGCATGTGACTTTTGATCTCAGGGTCATGAGTTTGAGTCCCACATTGGGGGTAGAGATCACATAAAAATAAATAAAAATTAAAAAAAATTTAAATAAATAGTAAGAAATCAAATTCCATGGAGGTAGCTTTTAGGAATTGAAACACATATTGGATATTGGTATTGGGGAAATAACATCTGGACGATTTACTTTAGCATCTTAAAAAAAAACCCTCAGTTTTACAAAACAAATATTTTCTATACAGAAAAAGAATGGACTAAAACATAAACATTTACTAAGGTGTATGAAGCATGAATAGGAAGCATCTTATGTAAAACATCATTGAATGAAGGAAAGGATGAAAAGAATAAAGGAAATGAGCAGTTACTAACTGCTAACATGAGTTAGATCCTATGCCAGGTAACTCTGCATACAATTTAGCATTTACTGAATGAAAAATAACCAAACCAGAGCCAAAAGAGGTGTAGAAAATCTTTGTATGACTAACTCAATTTTCCACGGGTAGATATTTGCATTTATACATCTCAAATCTTACTTGGACATAACTCCTTATCCTGACAACCCATTCTGCTCAGTTGTTTTTGATATAGACACAAAATATAAATATAATAACTTTAGCCAAACAGTGGAAGGGAGGGAGCGTATCCTTTCAACTAAAATATTAAATTATCATCGGTGCTAGGAGAATACAAACTAGGAAACGTATAGATGCAAATTTTTTCTACTTTAGAATGAACATTATCTTAAGAGTAATATCTGTTTTCAGCAATAATATAGAAAGCAGGAATATACTGTACAAGATGAAGAATACAAACCACTTTCCTCCATTTGGTTTCTAAAGTATAACTTTAGTATTTAAGTTTGAGGCTTAGCAACTTTACAGAATTTAAAACTTTACAGAATCCAAAAGTTGGTTTTGGAATACAAAACAATATTTCAAAGTCAAATAGAAATGAATTTGTTCATTATCTATGCTTTTGGATAATTGCCATTATTGCTATTTCTCCTTGGGCAGATAATTGAAAATTGACTATATAAATTGTTGTGCTTTTCTGGGGAAATAGCCTAGACTAAAAATTTGTCACCCACCTCTTAATCTAAGTTACAGTTTTACCAGGCCTAAAAATAATAGCTATTCTAGTGCATTATTCTATTATATCTCATTAATATCTTCCCTTCTTTTTAGCTTCATGTAGCGAAAAAGAACTGTGGGGGTTCCTGGCTGGCTCAGTCGGTAGAACATGCAACTTTCAATCTCCTGTCCTATAGAGGAGATGTGAGTTCAAGCCCCACATTGGGTGTGGAGCCCACTTAAAAAAAAAAAAGAAAAAATAAAGAATTATTCTTCCACATGAGAAATAGCTGTGAAGTATTTTAGTGACAGAATAGGACAAGTAAGATAGTGATAATATTTGGACATGAGATTTTGTCTCCCCAGCAGTCCTCTCTGTGGAAAAGGAGGTATTCGCACCTTGAATCTCTTGACATCAAAATCTGGCCACATTTGATCCTGGTCTGTATGTGGTCTGTCTGCAACCAAGGACTGGAATAAAGACTGACAGAACAAAAAAGAAAGTGGGGCTCCTGGGCAGCTCAGTCATTCGGGCTTCTGCCTTCAGCTGCGGTTGTGATCTTGGGGTCGTGGGATCGAGCCCCACATTGGGCTCCCTGTTGAGTGGAGAGTCTTCTTCTCCCTCTCCCTCTGCCTCCCCCTCCCTGCTCATACTCCGGCTCTCTCTCAAATAAATGAATAAAATATTTAAAGATTTTATTTATTTGACAGAGAGAAACACAGCCAGAGAGGGAACACAAGCAGGCAGAGTGAGAGAGGGAGAAGCAGGCTTCCCACCGAGCAGGGAGCCCGATGTGGGACTCCATCCCGGGTCTCCGGGATCATGACCTGAGCCGAAGGCAGTCGCTTAACCAACTAAGCCACCCAGGTGCCCCAAAATAAATGAATAAAATATTTTAAAAAAAGAGCAAAAGAGAAGGTACTGCTGTGTTGCCTATTTATTAAGTAAGTTCTGTGAGTTATTAGGAAACTAGGTGGAGATAATAGTAGCTCTAATTAGTTAACAAATTTAGGAGACAGAACAGGGTTTTGTTTTTTAAAGATTTTATTTATTTCTTTGTCATACAGAAACACAGCGAGA
Source organism: Spilogale gracilis (assembly GCA_004023965.1). Classification (NCBI taxonomy): domain Eukaryota; kingdom Metazoa; phylum Chordata; class Mammalia; order Carnivora; family Mephitidae; genus Spilogale; species Spilogale gracilis. The sequence continues at coordinate 112,859 of PITA01004595.1, read as the reverse complement.
GAGAAAACACAAGCAGGGGGAGTGAGAGAGGGAGAAGCAGGCTTCCCGCTGAACAGGGAGCCAGATGCGGGGCTCGATCCCGGAACCCCAGGATAATGAACATGAGCCGAAGGCAGATGCTTAACGACTGACCGAGCCACCCAGGCATCCCCAGAACAGGATTTTTATCTGTAAGTTTCAGTGATCATGGACTTAATTTTCTATTTCTCTTGTCACAGGCTGGATTCCCAGGAGACAGACATTGAGACTCTGAGATATCCATGCAGTAAGTTTACTGAGGCATGTTCTAGGGGAGTGACGCCCATTCCACGATGAGAAGGGAAGGAAGAAAGGGAGACAGAAGTCAAGCTATGATGAAGTCAAAGGGAGGCCGGAGTCCATGCTTGGACAGCTGTAAGTTCTGCTGACTTGATCTTCCCTCCTATACAGAGTAATACTCTAATCCCAGCATTTCTAGCCCAGTAGCGTTGTCAGTGGTCTTTATAGTTGCCTTTCTGAAAGGGGCAATTGAATTCCTTAGAAACAGGAGGAGCCCTAAGAGATATGATTCACTGATATGACCATCAGGGCCTCAGTGACAGGGTGATCAAAGAAGTAGGCATTGACAATGCTCCAACAATATCTGGAATAAAATACTTAGGAAAAAAAGCCAGTGGAAGTGATTTTGTTTAAAAATGTTCATCTCTTTAGATATAAACATGGTCATTCATACTAATAAAGTAGAATGATAAAAACTACAGCGTGTCTTTGTTTAATGAAGTCACTACATATTTCTGGAGTCAGTTCAGGATATATACCACAGGTGGGAGAAGATTTTAAGTCTAATAACCAAGCCACGCAAAGAATTTCAATTAACATCACTCCAGCTTTTTTTACGTTAATGCCTAGGAAAGATGAATGAAGCCAATTTCTGTTTGCAAATACCAACATCATTAGGAAGGGAGCTAGCGTGAGAGACTTCATCACTGTCTGGGGTAGAAACTTGCAGGGGACGGTTCTGTACAAAGCTGCATGTCTGCTGAAGTTTTTTTCCCTTCTGAGTCCCTTAGCCCAAAGAAAAAGACAATAGGGAGAACCAAGATGTGACAAGTAGAGACGGATTATACGGAAACTCTTCTCAGCTTTGCCTCTTACATCCTACACGAAATCTGGCACCGCAGATTTTGCAAAACACCACTTAGGCATCTGATTTTGGACAAAATAGTTGACTTTAAATGGAGGAGAACTTGCTACGATTTTAGTGCGTGAGACTAGAATTTTGAAACTCAGTAAGAAAAATGTGGATTTAAAAGGGACTCAGTATTGACTATCTCCATGCCATCATCTTCCATGTCTCTGTTACAAGAATCAAAGCAGAGAGGAAGTGAGGTTTCCAAAAGGTCTTCTTTCATGACATAAAATCACTGGGCACAAACTCTTACACATCATAGTGTGAGCACAGAGCCTTGTACCCAGTAGGAGCTCAGTCTCTCTCAATATCTTATCTTATATTAACTGATAAAATATAGCTATAGCCATATTGGATTCTAGAATCAACTTCTTAATTCCTCTCCTGTAATAGCCACTGTTTTATTCAACAAAACTATTTTCTGTTTTTATGGTATTCTACTAGGAGCTAGAAATACAAAAGAACTCATATCCTTGAGAGAGAGAAAAGTCAGACGACAAAGTGTAGTAACAGAGATACTGAAGTACAAAGGAGAGATCCTGAACTGTTTATGTGTGTGTGCACGTGCACATGCGTGTGGGCGTGCATTTCTTGGTGTGTGGTCAAATGCATTTTTCGCTTGAATGAGGTGTTCAGAACACTGAAAATTTGGAGAAATAGCTCTACTTGTTCTGACTGAAAAATATGAATGCAGTAATGTTTTTGTTAGTCAAACAGGGGATACTGTAAAGATAAAGGAATTTAGCACGGAGCTGCAATTCACATGGCCTGTTCTTCCTGATTTTAAGTTGAAATACATGGGAGCTAGTCTTTTACCAGTTCAACAATATTTTTGTTTTCCTTTAAAGAACAACTCACATACTAGGTCTTGGGGATTTAAAGAAGCATGAGGAAAATGCAAGTTGTTTGCAAAGTCTTATTAAGTAAGAAATTCCAAATATTCCAATTACAAGTTTGATATAGCTTCATGATAATTTCCAGGCATACAAATGTCCTACTGTATGTTTACCTGTAAAAGTTTAGCCTGTACAAATGAGTTGCTTCACAAATGGTTTTGGTACACGAATTTACCTTTATAACAAGCAAACACAGAACAATGGGATAGACCCTTGTTTATGTTTGGCTGTCAAACTTTTTAGCTATCGTTTTATCTCTGCCTTATTAGATGCCAGATTTGGTTCTGAAAATTAAGACCATTCTAAAGTATGCATGCAAAGAAACACTGCAAAGCTTGCCTATTGACTGAGTCAACTATTCCTTGCTGGATTTTTCAGGTCATGCTCCACATATCTTACAAATACTGTTATAGTAAACCACGGCATGGAAGGTCATGGAATTTGAACATGACTGCTGATTTTGAAAATGACTGATTTGAACATGACTGGCTGCAGTCCGTTAGTTCCAGTGAGAATTGAGTGTGACCCATCTGTGGGCAGTTGCTTTGCTTTTTTTTGTTTTTTCCTTTTTCTATAGGTATTTTATTCTAGATCTGTCACTAGAGATAATGGGCGAGAGAATAGGCCAGTGTCTGTACAAATATATCACCACCATTAAAAAAAAAAAAGCCAGCAAAACAAAACCAACAGCCTAAAGTGCATGTCCTATAGACAATCGAAGCAACCACAGCACCTTTGAATTCAAAGGGTAGCATCTTGCCTTGACAGGTAGGTGGAAAGCAATCCTCCTCCTGATTTAAGAGGTTCCCCACCACACCCAGGCACATTTAGTGCAGATGTCAGCAACCACATTGACCAGAGATAGGCATGACAGAGAATCTGCAGCAGCTTCTGCAGAGGGTCGAGGTGGGGGGGGGGACTCACAGAGAGAGGTCACCTTTGTTTTTAGTGGGTCATCCTGAATGGAGATGGCTATATTCCCACATCAATGAGACTTGCTGAAGTTGTGATATGGCAAGCAATAGGTCAATGTGGGAGCAGTGTATCTTTTCTTCTGAAACATAAAGCTCTTCCTTACCCTAGTTTTGGTGGGTACTTAGATGTGCAAATAAAATGCACATTTCATACTTCCAAACTGGACACATGTTCCTCAATAGACCATCCAAAGGAATGGGGTATTAAAACTGCCCCTGTTAAAGTGTTTTCATGCCTTGGCTCACTTGTAGAAGAAATCATTTTAGAGATGCGAGGGAACAGAACTCATGTGAAAAAAATACAAGTTCTTTTATTTGGAAAACAAAAAGAGGTGAAGCATATAGACTAATGATCTCATAGAAGGACTAAATCTGGATGTCAGACACTTAAGAAATAGGTTTCTAGAAGAAAGCTTACAATTTTCACTACAATTCTGCTACATGAACGCAGTTTTATACCTATTATTCTAGTACTTTGATTAATGCTATGTTTTTTCAAGGTTTTGATATCCAGAATGTCCTGCTCACTAAGGGTCCTGGAAGTCACCCACACCTCACACCCTTGACAGTAAAACCACCTGGGCTGCTTGTCGTTCTATTGCCTTGAACTTCTCTGATACATAGGCAGCGCACTCCATCACTGAGAACAGGGTGGGTGAGCTACACACTCATGTTTTCTTCTTGTGTTATCGTGTTGCCTATTTTCTATTCAGGAGGAAGCTATACATTTTAACTGGACAGATATAGGAGGAGAAACTATTTTTCTCCAAAGATAACAATCAATGACCCTGGACAATATGTGCAGAGCTCTCTAGACTTCTATTTAAAAATTATCTGATAAACTTCCTTTGGATCTACATAGTGTTTTCTTTGTGTGGGACAAGAAGGAGGACCTACCAAGCTTAGCAAGCTTAGGTGGATGTTACTTAAACTGTAGGCAGTAAACACAGATGTGCTCTGTAGTGCACAGATCGATGGAATGATCAATTTTACAGATGAAAGTTATATTAAGAATTACTTGGCCCTGCCCATATTCATTGAATTTAGTGCAACTGTAGCCCCAAAGATACAGTACCTTAGCCAGTCCATCTATTTCTTCCCTTAAAACTTTCTTGGTCTGCTTCCTAAAAACCAATCCACTCATTTTTCTCTTTGAATGAAAAATAAAAAAGAAATTTTGAGAAAAGTCACAAATCAGGGCAACTGTGTGTATACTCCTTGTAATACATTTCCCCTGGAAAAAATGGTAATAAGTACAAAAGGACCTGTGAAATACGCCTCCATTCAAGTAAAATACAACTCTTGCCCAGGCTAAACGCATACCTAGAACTGTCCACTACTCCACAGGATCGTGACACATATGATGGAATGAGGTTGTAAATAGGTCACTCAGAGTGTACTTTCTAAAAAAAAAATGGCATTCCTTGGGGAGTTTTGAATAGACATACTGTATGTTCTTTCATTTCTGAAGGCTTTGTGCAGGGAGCGAATGAAGCTAACTATGTAGAGCAAAACCACCTGCTAAAGCTCAGAGATGGGTGAGCTGCAGCAAGCCCATGCCCCTGCACCCCTCCTCCCCACCCCGAGGCCCTGCCAGGGGCACAGGCAACAGCCCATTTTCTTCTCTTTCTTACCTGGAAGATGCAGTACCTGTAATCATGCAGAATCAAACAATACATGCTCTGAAATCGATAGAGCTAACTGCATTGTGAGATCTCGAGGATGATAAAACACCACATATAGCCACACTATACCACCACGGCAACAGTTTTTATTTTTGTAAGGCAATTACCAACTTATGTATAAATGATTACAGTATTTGAGATCCAAGATCCTTGGAAAATCTGATGTTGCAATCAAAACATAATTGAGCTATTTTGGAATAGAAAGCCTATTTGCTCTTCAAAACACATAAATATCTAAAAATTAAATGATGACCCATTTAGAACAGTGTTGCTTCACTGCAATCTTTTAAGGATTTACTTTAAATGAACTGCCCTTCTTGACGAAAAGTTTTATAGTCTGATGCTGTTAGTTTCCAACCTGGGGTGTGTGTGTGTAGGGTGTGGGTGGACGTGGTCAGCAATGATGAATTAATTTCCTCATGGGATCTGATCTGAAAATCCATCTGCACACCAATCATTATTTGCAGCCTACATAAATTATGTCTCTACATGTAGGTACTATTATTTTTTTCAAATGTGTACCTATGTCCTGGTGATGAACAATGTGAATTCATTTTAAAGTGTTGTTGACTTCCCTTGTAGATTTTTGCTATTCCTATTTTTCAATCCATGGATTATAAAGAAAGAGCAATTATCTATGGGAAACTAAAATATTTCAAAAGTTAAGATGGAGTTCTTCTTCCTGGGTTAGATGCACTGCAGTACTGTATTTCAAGAGTTGCTGATAAAATAGTTAGAAGTAGGACTTGATAGAGATATATAATATAATGGGGATAAGATGGAAATAATTGAATTTTCAACTATGAATGAGTCTCATTAGAAGAACCATTAAACCATTTGGTTATATTAAGTTTAAATGTTTAGGTCTAACCTAAAACAAAGTAAGAAACAATGAATAACCATTACCTCTAGGGATAGAAGAGGAATGGTGGGAGAAGCCAGTGCAAATGCATCTACTCCATTCTCTCTACCTCTAAATTGCTTCCATGGTTGACAACGGATATGAATTCAACTATTACTTTATATTTTAAAACATGATTAAAATAGAAACATCCACACATAATGATATCAGTCTCTTTGAAGCCCAGGGAGGTGCTAGCTCCTGGGTGCCTCCCACACATTCTCTCTTTTCCATTAAGCTTGCATTAGAAGGCTGAGAATTGTTTCTCATTCATTGTAACTATGGAGGCTTCTCCTAACTTGACAGTCATGTTCATTGACATGCTGGGCACTGGGCTGCTCACTTGCTATGTCGATGCGTCTATGTGTTTGGGTCTATGGGACTCACAGCCAATTCCCATCCAACTGTGCCTTGTGGTACAACTGTCTTTGGGTGCAGAGAGAGAAATGATTCTGGACTCCTGCCACCAAATGTGTTGGGACACCTCTGGGAGCAGTTATGAAATCTCACTCTGTCCTCTACCAGAGGGAGACTCCAGCTAGCTGCTCCATGGTGTCTTCTCATGATGACTCTATTAGAGCTGGTATTGGGTGTTAGGGATGCACAAGGATCACGGGATATTGAATGCACATAGACTCAAAAAGCTGTAGCAAATTCCATGCAACATTTGCTAATATGGCAAATTAATCTAAAATACTTTAAATTCTGTCCAAAAAAACGCTGTCATGCTGAATTACCCCAGGTTAAGTGTTGTCATGTTGTATTATTCAGGTAGCACATTGTAGCAAATAGAAACATTTATTTCCTCCAGGGAGATTTCATGGAAAGCAGATGCCCTGTTATTTTTTTCTAAGAACTATGGTCCATTTTTAGTAATGCATATGCAAAGTGGATAAAACATCACAAATATGATACCAGTTTTTTTTTTTTAATGTGTAAGTTAGATCTTTAAATTTTAAGTATAGCCTGGGGGAAGTGAATTATTTAAACCTAAGAGTCACATTTTCTCTTCCGTCACCCATGTCTACAAAGATTTTCCTCATTCATTTAAAGGGAGGACAAACAAGACAGGGCGATTTTCCTAACTGATAACTTTTTTGATTTGGACTAATTTATACCAACTGGCTTTGTTTTCACTATTGCCCTTAAGGACCTAATCAGAGCCTCAGGCACCGATCTTTGTTATAAGAGTATTGAAAACTATATTTTATGCTTACATATACATATATATGTATCCAAAGAATCATATATATATATATATATATATATATATATATGCTAACAGAAATTTTATTAAAACTATATTACATACAGAGTTTTTATTTTCTACTCTTTCCATTCTATCATAAATCATACATATTATAAATATATATGATTATATACATAATATGATAATTATATATATATCATGATATATATGATTACATAATCTAACCAAGAGCATACATTCCCAATAGTCAGCACACCAATTCATTATTCGTGTGTTTGGCTGTTTCACCTTTCACCCTTTGAATTTCTGTCATACAGAAATAACTTGCAACAACTATATTCAGTGAATGGTTCTTCTGAATCAATTTTTCACGCATGGTTTCTAAATTCAGGGCCAGACGCTTTTTCTAGACTCTAACACTCAAAGCTCAGTGAACTGAGGGCCCCTAGATTAGGACATAAAAGCAGCAGTACACCTAAGTTCTTCCTGGTCCATGAGGACTCCTCAGGGACAGGTCTCATTCACACAACTGCTCAAACCCATGCACAAAGACAAGGATCAACAGATTCCTTTGGCTTCTCAACAGAAGCCTCTCTTTTCTGAGGGTGGAAAGATGAGTTTAACTAGAGTGTGAGGCCAAGTTGTTTCCAGAGAGCTTTTCGATATTAAGGAATAATTCCAAAGTTTAAAAAATTGATGGTTAGGTAAGGATGCCAAGTTGCAGATAATATTTTCAGTGTATTTATCACTTTCATTTTAGTTTGGGACTTGTATTTACATATTATATTTTGTTTTGCATTTGTTCCATTGAGAAAGTTTAGGGGGAGGGTTTGAATGAGGGTGGGGTGACAGTGGATTATAAGGGTGAAAAAACCCCAAAGCTCCAGAGGCTGTTTAATCATGGGATTCCAAACTTCAGAAGGTACCATACAGGGGACATCTGGTTAGCTCAGTTGATTAAGCGCCTGCCTTCAGCTTAGGTAATGATCTCAGGTTCCTGGCATCAAGTACCTCATTAGGCTCCGTGCTCAGTGAGGAGTCTGCTTCTCCTTCTTTCTCTGTCCCCACACCCTCCTCCGCTCATGTGCATGCTTTCTCTCTCTCTCTCAAATAAAATCTTAAAAAACAAAAAACCAAAAATGACGGTGCCACACAAGAACACTCACTGCTGACTATCCTGGGAGGAGTTTGTATGGTCCATATTATTACTCCTGGGATCCCTGTCTCAATGACTTTATGTAGATGAAATCAAATAATGGGAAAAATTAGTTGGACTGAGATAGAACTAATAATGAAATGCTATCATTCAACATGGTACTTTTATATTCATTCAACAGAGTCTAGTGAGATGTCAGGCACTATTCTAGGTGCCTGGAAATACATCAGTGCACCAAACAGATAAAAATCCCTGCTCTGGGGAAGCTTATGTTGTAGGGGAAGAATCTATATGTATATAGATTGTGTGTGTGTGTATAAAATTCAACAATAGAATTCATTTATTGAAATCAGACAGAAATTTTATTAAAACTAAGAACCTTTGTCAGTAGGTCTTTACACATCTCATATTTCATAAAGTAATTAGGTTGTCCTTTAACATTTGCTTTAAACTTTCCTCCTCATTTCTTAATGAGATTACAATCTCCTCACAGATTGACAAGAGCAAGTACCAGACATAAGGAATATAAAACCACAAAGAAGCATTTAGAGTGTTCTAGAAAGTATGACTTCTCAAAACCAAAGTCAGGTATAACAATCTGGCTTGAAACAGTTTTTCAAACTCTCCTTAAGTTTGATGGACAGCCATTTTTAGCAAAAGCTGGTGAAGTAAAAAAAAAAAAAACCAAAACCCTCAATATATTACATTAATTTTTCTTGGTTTCTGAAAATGATGGTTTGTTTTTGAGAGTTGATTTTGATACATTTCATTGACATTGAGACAAATGCTTGGATGTAGGCTGCTTTTAATCTGATAATGACCCATTCACAGATGAAATGACTGGAGTCAAGATGTTGTCTCACACCATATTTAGGAAATGGTATCTATGGCAACATAAATTAAAGGGCATTCATTGAAATCATAGGATTAGAAAGCACCTTGAAAAGTGTCTTCACACAGGAATGCCACTGAAGAGATGAAAACTCACTTGGCATTCAAAAATAATTTTTGAAGCCCTACTATGGATCAGATATTGTACTATCTATCAGAAGGACTAAATCATGGGTCATATTCTCAAGAAGCCAACAGCTAATGACAAAGTCAGAAATACAATCTAAGTATATCCCAGTGTTATAATGACAACATATTTAAGGTAATGTGAAAAAGTTGCCAGAACTGTTCTCCATTTCATGGCCTCTCAAAAATGTTCCTGCAAAAAAATATCCAGTGGAAAAAAGACAGCCTCTTCAATAAATGGCGCTGGGAAAATTGGATAGCTAGGTATAGAAGAATAAAACTTGACCATTCTCTTACACCATAAACAAAGATAAACTTGAAATGAATGAAAGACCTCAATATGAAGCAGGAATCTATCAAAATCCTGAAGAACATAGGCAGTAATGTCTTCGACATTGGCCATATCAATTTCTTTCAAGACACTTTTCCAAAGGCAAAGGAAACAAAAGTGAAAATGAACTTTTGGGACTTCATCAAAATAAAAACTTTCTGCACAGCAAAGGAAACAATCAACAAAACAAAGAGGCAACCCACGGCATGGGAGAAGATATTCACAAATGACACTATAGACAAAGGGCTGATATCCAAAATCTATAAAGAATTCCTCAAACTCAACATCCCACCAAAAAGATGATCACATCAAAAAATGGGCAGAAGACATGAATAGACACTTCATAGAAATACAAATGGCTAACAGACACTTGAATAAATGTTCATCATCATTAGCCACCAGGGAAATTCAAATCAAAACCACTTTGAGATACCATCTTACACCAGTTAGAATGGCCAAAATTAACAGGACAAGAATCAACAAGTGTTGGAGAGGACGTGGAGAAAGGGGGTACCCTCTTACACTGTTGGTGGGGATGCAAGTCTGTGCAGCCGCTTTGGAAAACAGTGTGGAGATTCCTTAAAAAATTAAAAGTAAAGCTACCCTATGATCCTGCAATTCCACTACTGGGTATTTACCCAAAGATACAGATGTAGTGAAAAGAAGGGCTGTATGTACCTCAATGTTCATAGCAGCAATGGCCACAATTGCCAAACTGTGGAAAGAGCCAAGGTGCCCTTCAACAGACAAATGGACAAAGAAGATGTGGTCGATACGTACAATGGAATATTACACCTCCATCGGAAAGGATGAATACCCAACTTTTGTAGCAATAGGGACGGCACTGGAGGAGATTATGCTGAGTGAAATAAGGCAAGCAGAGAAAGTCAAGTATCATATGGTTTCACTTCTGGAGCATAAGGAGTAACAGGGAGGACATTAAGAGAAGGAAAGGAAATGTGAACTGGGGTAAACCAGAGGGGGAGACGAAGCATGAGAGACTTTGGACTCTGAGAAACCAACTGAGGGTTTTGGAAGGGAGGGGGATGGGGGGATGAGTGAGCCTGATGGTGGGTATTGAGGGCACATATTGCATGGAGCACTGGGTGTGGGGCATAAACAATGAATCTTGGAACACTGAAAAAAAAATAAATTATTAATAAAAAAAAGTTTCTGCAACCTTTCTTTCAACCTCCTTTGCTAGAGAAAAACCTTTATATTTACTAATGACTGCTTAATGTCTAGTGCAATTCACTGTGTTCATTTCTGTTTCACCCTGTTTTCAGATGTCTAATTATTATTTCCTTAATGAAACATTTTATATGTTTTAAGATTAAAAAAATTATTATACCCAAATAAGAGTATTTTAATTGTTGAATTTACTTATACACTATCTCTTTCAATGAAGATCTTGGGGGCATAAATCAGAAGATAAAATTGTAAGGCAAATAGAAAAAGAAAGGGAAAAAGAGACCCAAGTTAGAACAATGAGATAAGTAAACCATAAGAGTTATTGTTACTAAGAGCTGGAGGTCTTTTTCAATTGGTATTTTGCTTCCTGGAAGCCAGTCAAAAATGAGAAATGTGTCAAGTTGGTTACTTACCTTTTTTTAAAATATGAAAGTAATAAACAACCAGTTTGTCAGGGGAGATAAAGGTATTTTTGACATTAAACTCTTTTACACAGAGAGGGGAGATTAAATGTATTATAGTCACTATCCACATGTTGAAACCTATTTCATACGACCAGTTAAATTCAAGTCCAATAAAAGGAAAGAACAAATAATGCAATTTAATGAAGGCGGCTCCAGAAAGAAGTGGATCATTATGATATGAACTCATGACCCAGGATATCAATACATGGATAAATAAGTTATTCGGTATTTTCCCTCAAATTACTCCCTGGCAGTAGAAATATCTGCATAATTTAAGGGGTGACTCTCTAGAAAAACCAAAAAGAAAAAGAAAAAAAGAAAAAAAAACAAACAACCAAAAAACACCAAAAACAAAAACCAAAAAACCTACACCACAAAACCTTAGAAAGTTGGTTTTTGTCTTCTTTTCTTGGTTTTTTTTTTTTTTCTTTTTTAAGCTTTTATTTATTTGAGAGAGCAAGAGAGTGGACATGAGCAGGGGAAGGTGAAGACGGAGAAGCAAATTCAACTCTTGGCTCCACAGGGGTTCAACTACAGGACCCTGAGATCATGACCTAAGCAGAGTCAGAGTCACACACTTAACAACCGAGCCACCCAGGTGCCCCAGAAAGTTGGTATAAACTTATTTTTATTATTTTTGTTAATTCAGGCAAATAAAAGGGCAATTCTTCCCCAAAAGCAATGATGACTCTAACCAGGATGAAGAGAAAGCAACTCATGTACAAAAGAGAGTTGTTCAGAGGCTTTTCTTTTTTTCCAAATTAAAATGTCAAAGGGGACATTAAGTGTCATAATGGTCTTAGAATATTCTTTTCATAGGTTTCTGTTCTAGAGCAATATATCAAATTGTTTCTACCTTTCCTACAGCTTGGAGATCTTTAAATATTTTTTGAAATTAAACTTTTTTTTTGAGATAAAGACTACATGCAGTTGTAACTTTTAGTAATCTTTTAATTCTCTTAACTATATATCTGCTATGTAGGTTCTTAGGAAAACACAAGTCATAGTTTGCCAATAGAAATTTAATTTAATCAAAAAGTGAAAGGAAAGCTGAGTTTGTTTATTTAAGAGAGAGATCATGAGCAGCGGGGGAGGTAGAGGGAGAAGCGGGCTCTGTGCTGAACAGGGAGCCCGATGAGGGACTTGATGCCAGGACCTGAGGATCACGACCTGAGCCAAAGGCAGACACTTAAATGACTCAGCCACCTAGGCACCCGAAAGCCGAGTTTAATAGTAGAAACCTGTCTGAGGTATCCTGGTGCTCACTGGAGACTGTGTGGTAACCAGGTCACCTTTGCTCCTTAACTCACTTATTCTTGTTCAGGACCCATTGTTTGTGATCAGAAAGCATGCAAGTACTTGAGGCTCTGAAATTTATTTTACATCAATCCATACATAATTTCAAAGGTGGAAAAGGAGAGCCATTTCTTTTTTGTCTTGATATTGGTAATTGGAGATCTGTGTGACTATTTACCTTCCATCTTCCATGGAGAGGGTGAGATTAAAGTGAGGTGAGAAATGGCTTAATCTTTGATCATTTGACTTTGTGAAATTGGGTGACTAGGATGAAAGTCAATCGTTTATCACATTAGTGCATTCCAACTTTCAAAAGGGGGAAATATAAAGGATTTGTTCGATAAATAGCATGTTAGAAAAACAGTGACAATGAAGTTGACCTCTCTTTTACAATAAAGGGGCTTTACTAAGTGTTCTACGGGTAAGTTTCAAGGTTGAGGAAAATTACCAATATACAGCAAAGCTTTCTGGGCTTTTGTTTTTGTTTTTGGTCTATTGGCTCATCTAGAGAAGGGTCAAAATCCTAAACTATCAATTAAATTGGATGTCTGCTAAATGAGGGAATTTCCCCCCATATTGTCTGTTTTATTAAATGCTCTGGTTAATGTTACACAGAGTACAACAAAGAAGCCAGCATTCTTACTACGGTTTTTCATGCAATGGCAACCCAACATAAAGAATTTTATTCTTTTACATTATGAACGAAGGCAACGTGTTCCAGTGAGTGTGATTCTTTATTAAAAACATCAAATTCAACCAGACTTATTTGAATAAAACATATATTCATTAGGCTCACCGTAAGGCTTTAGTTTATTCAGTGATAATAAAGTTGGCGAATAACTGAGTTGGACTAGTGTTAATCACAGGAGAACACATTTTTGTTTCCAGCAACATGAGCAATACTTCTAAGCAGTTAGAGACAGATCTCCTGGATGTGAGAGGGACTCAGAAGACTAGGCTTGAAGCTATAAAAAGTACATAATATGCCCATTGAGTCTCCATCCTGCTGAAATATCTGGTGGTGGAAAAGCTTCACAATTTCTCCTTTTTGGAAAATCCCATTTGAAAAGTGGTGTGGTTTTGAAGTAAAAATTGAACCAGTTGACAAGTACAGTTTCAGGTCAGGAAGGAAATGAAAGGAGTGTATTTAAAAGGAAAGGAGTTCAGGGGATTTGTATAAAGAAACAGTCTATAGAGCCTGTGAAATCCTAACAATTGAAAAAAAGGTGAGTGACTATCCATTATCCAGATGTTTACTAAGTATCTAGGGCTAGGAACATGCAGGTAGAACACGGGGGCTGGGGGCTGAATTCGTCATTTCTTTTTTTTTAAAGATTTTATTTATTTATTCAAGGAGAGAGAAATCACAAGCAGGCAGAGAGGCAGGCAGACAGAGGAGGAAGCAGGCTCCCTGCTGAGCAGAGAGCCCGATGCGGGCCTTGATCCCAGGACCCTGAGATCATGACCTGAGCCAAAGGCAGAGGCTTAACCCACTGAGCCACCCAGGCACCCTGAATTCTTCATTTCTAAAATTAAAAATGATGCTGTATGTCTGTTTTATCCTCTGAGTTGGCAAAAAGGTGGATCACCTGAGTTTTCTGTATTTGGGAAATTCTAGAGATTACCATCTTACCTTTACAGTTTGTTGTTTCCCCCACATGCCTTGCCTCCACAACTAGACGGGAAGAAAAGCAGTCAAGCTAATCATCTTTCCTGGAGCAGACAAGGTTCTTTCCTACCTGGTCCTTTCTTTTCTGACTCTTCCTTAGAGAAACAGGATTTCACTCTGGTCTGTACCCTTCCAGCGTTCCAGGAAGGGCAGACAGCGGTCCCAGCTGAGTCATACTGACCTAATCTGCTCCGTAGTGGCCTCGATTCCTCTGTCAATGATTGGATTAGGCAAGGACATTTGCCTCAGGTCTGGTCATGAGACTTGCCAGGAGATCTGAGGGCTTCTGGAAAAGGTTTCCTTCACTCTGAAAGAGGGGCTCCCTTTTCACACCGTGGCGTAGGGGTGTGTCCATGTGCAATGCTTGTGCCCGTGAGCTAGCACTCTATTGTGATTGTGAGCAGTAGGTGCAGTGGAAAGATGGAAGAAAAGGAACCTGGATTCTGATGGACTTGGTTACTTAACCAATCCTGGGCTCACCTGGCGTATACACCTGGGCTTATTCGAGCTAATAATTCCCTGAAAGCACTTTAACTGATATATTTGTAGCAGCTACACTAGTGAGTAGTCAACTTCATTTCTTTCTCTTCCTCATTTACCAATTATCTATCTATCTGTCTATCTATCTATCTATCTATCTATCTATCTATCTATCTATCTATCTATCTACCTACCTACCTACCTATCATCTATCTCATCTATCTATCTATGATCTAAATTCTGTCCTCCATCTTGGTTTGATTCCTGAATGTCCTTCTTGTGGGCCCCTACAATAATCTCTACTTGACCTCCCTGTCTGTGGCCATGGTCTCTGGATACATCCAGCAGACTGTAGTCATCCTGCTCTTTCTAGAAGGGAAACTGAATCACATTATTCTTCCACTTAAATTCTTTAATAGTGTCCCAGTGTTGGGAATGGTGAGTCTAAGTCCAAACCCTCTTCATATTTATGAGTTGTTGTATATTCTGGTCCTTGACAAGTTTTCTACCCTGAAATACTCATTTTTACATAGTGTTCAACTGGCTCCTACTCATCCTTTGAGACCTAGCTAAAAAGCAAGAAATCCCCCTGAGCTATTGCTGACAGTTCTGGTTCACTGATCACTCCCCCTCTGTGACACCTCAATCTCTTGTAGATAATTTTACCAATACTTGTCTCACAGTATTCTTTGTCTTTCTTTGCAAGTCTGTCTTCTTCAATAAACCACACACTTCTTCAAGCCAGGGGCCATGTCTTATTTTTCTGAATCTCTAATGCTCAATACAGTGATTTGTGCTTATTAGGTATTTAATAAATATATTGTGATTGATTCTAGAAGGAGGTCTGTGGTGCAAAGGTGGGAAATTTTAACTCAGAAGAGCTCAAGTTTCAGTATAAGAAATGTACATGGTGTCTCTGCTGTCTTCACCTTGGGCTAATCATGACTATTATGATATGGGAGAGATCAATAAAACAGCCAGGATCCCATCGAAAAGATTAGAGTAAATTATTCTTGTTTTTATTTTTTTATTTGCATTTGTTTTGGAAAATCGTTCAGGAGGTAGTGATAAATGGCTTCTCAGAAGTCATAAATTGCTAAATAATGATCAAAGTATGAATTGTTCAATAGTTCAGTCCATAAAGAAGCAGTTACTGCTTTTCTATTACATGCCAAATTGTTAAAAATACTTTTTGTTCTAGGAGCAGCTCACGTGACTGTCAATCTTTGTGAATTCTTTTGAGAAATACATAAAATAAATACAAGATCCAATGACAAAATATAATTTTTATCCTCATTTACAGGGAGAAAATATGATTTTGGTTCATAAAAATATGACAGCCTTGATTCCTGCTCACTTTATGTGGAGATATTTTATGCCTTTCCCTGTAATTTACAAAATGGATTCCTTATAGGACCCTATGGGCACATGGGCTTTGCATTAGAGATCTGATCAAATGATTATATTACTACAAAGTCAAGTGGAGAAATACAATTCTATAATCAGAATGTTCATCCTTCAGAGACTGTCTGAATAAATGCAGGCAAACAGAAGGCAGTATATTGAACCCAGATTTTGGCTTTACAAGACTGCTCTGAATTTAAGATCTGCCCAATTGTGACTTGGAAAAGCCACTCAGCTTTTAGAGTCCCATTTTGTTCCATATCTGAAAATGATTATAAAAATCCCCTACATCAGGAATTTCTCTTGGTAAGATAAAAAATGAGAAAAATCCTTTTATGACACAACCAGAAAGGATGAACTATTGGTTAATACATGGTCCCCAGAGCAGGACTGCTAGATATGAATCTTAGCACTCACTAGCTGTGTGCCCTTTGTTGAATTCCTTACCCTCTCTGTGCTTTCATTTTCTCACATGTAAGTGGGGATGATAATAATGCCTACCTATAGGGTTGTCATGAAGATTAAATGTGCTAATGTTTGTAAAACACTTAGAACACTGCCTGGCACCTACGAAGTGCTAAGTAAGTGTTTGGTAGATAAACAGTAATTGGTATTCATCTCCTGACACACTTCCGGCAAATAAAAATCTAAAGTGGAGATCTTTGCATTTATACCACATCTACATTAAAGGGCAAGTAGAAGAAAATAGTGTAATAATGTAACAGCAGAAAAAGGAGGCACCTTGTTTAAGAACTTAATTAGGTCAATATGACTGGAATTTCAAAGCTTTGACTAGGCATTTTTGTAGTTAAGGGAAGAGCCATTAAAAAGTAAAAAAATTTACTATTTTAATAATTCCTGATATAACAAGGATAGGCATGATTAGAAAGGAAAAAGAGGAACAGGGGGTTGATGGAAAGAGCTAACCAGGCTTTGCACAACAACATGGACACATACCCCATTCTGGGGAAGGTGGAAGAGATGGAGTCTTTCAGCCAGAGAAATGCTTTGCTTTTTCTGTATCAATTTCAAAGCCCTGCCTCTGAGTTTGTGCTTGGGAAGTGTGCAGTTGTATGGATCAGTGCTGTACTGGGGATAATTGTGAGGGTGAGTGGTCCCACAGCTTTCTGTTAAAGATAGAAGAATAGGAGGGCATAGTTACACCTTACCCAGGTGGAGAGATTTCAAAAGGAGCCCCTGCAAGGATTTATCCTGATCTAGTAGGCCAGTGGACACAGAATACCCAAGTCTACTCTTATTGTCCTTGTTGAGCTCCAGTGGAGTGTTAGTCTAGACTGAACAATTCAGCCTCGGGGAAATATTCCTTTCGAAAAAGGGACTAAAAACCTCAAGTTGGTAGAATTAAAATTTCCAAAAGGTGGGTTGAAATGTTCTTAACAGATGTGCAAAAGTAATGGTGGGCAAACCTGTGTTTTGCAGAGCCAGACTGGGAACTCAAGTGTGTCTTCAAGGGGACAGTAGTGAAAGGACTGATTTCTTCTGGAGCTTTTATTGTAATAGAGGATAATCTAATGAAGTATGGTTTTAAAAAATCCCCGTCTCTTTTGTAATTCTCTTTAGTTTTTACTAAATCACAGACAAGTCTGAACTACTTTTTCAATCTTGCATGGTTGTGGGTATGTTGTGTAGAAAAGAAAGGAATAAGGCGAAGGGGAAGTGGGCCTGCCCCACATTTACCCTTCTGTTTGCATTTGCGCAGATTTGATAATATCACTTCAAGGTGTCTGAGTCTACAGTTTCCATACTGTAACCACCATGCACAGAGCATTACATATCCATGGTAGAGCTGGGAATTATGGAAGGAGCAAGGTAGAGAAGCAATGGCAAGGGAAGGAAAACTCTAGAGGGATCTCTGACATTCTTCTTCTCCAAAAGAGACTAGAGGAAAGTAACTTTTGGTGTTGAGATAATAATATTTATTGTCACCCAATAATAAATATGGCAGTTTTCTCTGACAATATCCTTTCAATAATAATGGTTATTATTAACTGAACATCAAAAAACAAATAATCCAATTAAAAATGGGCAGAAGACATGAATAGACATTTTTCCACAGAAGACATACAGATGGCCAACAGACACATGGAAAGATCCTCAACATCACTCATCATCAGAGAAATACAAAATGAAAGCCACAATGAGATATCACCTCACACCTGGCAGAATGGCTGAAAAGAACACACATGAAATAACAAGTGTTGGTGAGGATGTGGAGAAAAAGGAACCCTAATTTGCTGTTGGTGGGAATGCATGCTGGTCTAGCACTGTGGAAAACAGTATGGATGGTCCTTAAAAAACATAAAAATAGAAACAACATATAATCCAGTAATTTCACTTCTGATACACATACCCACACACACACTCACAATGGAATACTACTCAGCCATAACAAAGAATAAAATCTCGCCATTTGAAATGACACGGCTAGATCTAGAAGGTACAATATTAAGAAAAATAAGTCAGAGAAAGACAAATATCATATGATTTCACTCATTTGTAGAATTTAAGAAACAAAGCAAAGAAAGAAGAAAAGAGACAAAAAACCAAGACTCTTAAATATAAATAATAAATTGGTAGTTGCTGGAGGGGAAGTGAGCAGAAGGCATTGTTGAGCTAGGGAAGGGTATTAAAAGTGCACTTGTGACGGAGGCGCCTGGGCAGCTCAGTGGGTTAAAGATCTGCCTTTGGCTCAGGTCATGATCCTAAGGTCCAGGGAACGAGTCCCATGTCTAACACCCTACTCGGCAGGGAGTGTGCTTCTCCCTCTTCTTCTGTCTGCCGTTCCCTCTGCTTATGCTCTCTCTCCCTCAAATAAATCAAATCTTAAAAAAAAAGAGTACACTTGTGATGAGCACAGAATTGTTGAATCACTATTTTTCATACCTGAAACCAACATAACACTGTGTATTAACTATACTTGAATAAAAAATAATGGTTACTACTGTAATCAACATTATTATTATATTAGAATCTGTCATTATTGAGCTCTTATGTGTCAGGCATTGTGCCAAAGGCTTTAATTTACATTCTTTCATTTAACTCTTAAAATCCATAAAGCAGACATTGTGTCCATTTTGTTGGTGAGGAAATCAAGGCCAGAGAGGTTAAGGAACATATACTAGCATCTCATATTTAGTGACAGAGCTCAGATAAAAATGTAGATCAGTCTAAACCCCCCAAGCCTGTGCTCCTAATTTCTCCACATCCATGTACATAGTAGGGTGACTGGCCCACCAGGAGAAATGCATTATAAAACAAAGCTACAAGACATGGTGATATCTTCCTGCCAATGCTGCAGGGAGAAGTGGTGATTCAATGACCTGTCTCCTGATGTACGGTAAGAATTGAATAATGTCATATGACATGTGAGCTAATGGCTGGTACCACCTTGAAAATTGTCAGGACACTCTGTGGTCTGAATGAAATCGAGGAAGCTGTTACAGGACTGAAATGGTCTGCGTCAGAAGAACCTTGATATCATTTCAAGTCATCGGTACACTTAGACCTCAGCACTGGCAAGGGAGCATCGGACCCTCTGCCCAGGAAGAAATATACACAATTATATGATATGAGTTGGACTGGGGAGGATGTAGTCATGAAGTATTAATTTCTGTCACATCATTTTTCCAAATCTCTTCTATTGGTTCTCCCTTTCTCTCTCGATCATAGTCTTGGGTTCAACCTATAGATTTCCAGATCACTGTGAGGTACTAGGTACATGATCCCTAAGAGCTTCATTTTCAAGGTATTGAAAGATCAAGTGCCATCTAAATCAAACTCCAAACTCTCATCCAACCTAAAGAAACTCCATCCCAGCTCAGGCCTCAGCAGATCAGGGGTGGCAGGGGTGACGATGTGAACTTTTGTTTCACTAATAATATTTCTAATATGACTTAGGCCAGTGCATTACAGCGTCCATCACTAAAAATCACACTGTTTATTTGGAATTTAGAATTCACATGCCTTCTTAACTACAACACAATGTGAGTGGAATGGTATGTGACCTCTTCCTAAAACCCAAGATGGATCTTGTTCATGGGGTTACAGGGTCACTGTCACCTGAAATCTGAAAACAAAGACCAAGGAGAATAAAGGCTGCCTCTGGGATGATTATGGGGTACATAAAGCCCACCTTACTCTTCTACTTCCCTCTCCTTGGCACACCCCACTCACGGTGTTGCCCCTCGCTTCACAGGGGACGGATGAGAGAAAGACAGCAAGGTCTCAGGAGGTGGGGCTACTATAATATGGGGTCAGTATTCTTGGCAGTGGCAGGTGCCCAAATGCCAACTGTTTGGTTCAGTGGGCAAGTTCATGACTTCTTCAAGTCTCTGACTATCAGCCTATCACTCAACACGAGGATCCAACTGTTTGGTTCAGTGGGCAAGTTCATGACTTCTTCAAGTCTCTGCCTATCAGCCTATCACTCAACACGAGGATCCCTCTCAGCTCCTGATCTTTGGGCCAAGGCTGCCCTGCCCTCAAGGAAAACTCCTGGGAAAGATCCTTTTAACCATGGCTCTAGGGGCATCTGGGTGGCTCAACAGTTAAACGGCTGCCTTGGGCTCAGGTCATGATTCCAAGGTCCTAGGATTGAGCCCTGCATCAGGTTCCCTGCTCAGTGGAGAGCCTGCTTCCCCCTCTCCCTCTGCCTGCCACTCTGCCTACTTGAACTCTTTTTCTTTCTCTGTCAAATAAATAAAATCTTAAAAAAAAAATCACTGTAGTCCAGCAGTATTTAGCAATATGCCCTGTTCTGGAATAGGGGTAGGGTAAGGGGTTTCAGAATCAAGTTTGCTATACGTTGGCATGTCCTCCAATGGATGTGGAAGTACTACTCTCTGAAATATGGTGGTACATCATGATTCCTAATGGTGGGCTTTGAAGCCTCAGCAGAGACTCAAGACAATAAGACAAATCCTATTTTATTTCTTGTTATTTCAAGAGAAATATGATTAGATACCATAGAACCAGAAAGTTTTCATTTGATTTAGCTGGTAGAGCCTATTCCCCAGTTTTAGCGCTAAGGTAATTTTTCTCACCTTCTGAATATTCAGTTTGCTCACTGAGAAAATAGGGGCCTTGTTTGTTATATTAATTATCAATAAAGCTATCATTTTTAGTACTTGCTCTATGTATATTTCTTAATATAAACCTCACAGCAGCTCTGTATGATAGGTGCTCTTATATTCTTATATTCATGTGATGGATGAGGCCATGGGGGTCAGATCACTCACTGATGGTAACAGGTAGAATGGGGGCAAATCTGCATTTCACTCCATGTTTGTTCCAAAGTCTGTGCTTTTCTCAATATTTTTCATTGTATATCCATAGCTGAATTTAGGTAACATGGTGACAATGGTCTTCTGACTGGCCAAAATATGGACTGGCCAGACCATAATTGTGGCAGAAGGATTTCTTTTTTTTTAATTTTTTTAAAAAAGATTTTATTTATTTATTTGACAGAGAAACACAGTGAGAGAGGGAACACAAGCAGAGGGACTGAGAGAGGGAGAAGCAGGTCTCCTGCTGAGCAGGAAGCCCGATGTGGGGCTTGATCCCGGGTCTCCAGGATCATGACCTGAGCCGAAAGCAGTTGCTTAACAACTGAGCGACCAGGCGCCCCGGATTTCTTAATTCTAGTTATCCAAATGTAAAACCTGATTCTCAGCCTCACTTACACATTTGAATCATGTGGGAGTTTAAAAAAAATATATCTATCTCTATCTCTATCTCTATCTATCTATCTATCTATCTATCTATCTATCTATCTATCTATCATCTATCATCTATCTATATCTGCCTGAGACTAATCCCCATCAATGAAACCAGATCTCTGGGGCTGGAAATGGGCTTATATGTGCATTGTGCCTAAGCTCTCCAGGTGTTCCTATTTGTAGGCAGGGCTGAGAACCCCTCATTTACACAAACAGATAAGTATATGTCTGGGTTGTAGGTGAGAATCATGGTCTCTAAGAAAGTAGACAGGAGGTTTGCGAAAGAAACACTAGTAAATACTTCTATCTAATCAGCAGGGAAGTTACAAAACAGTGCATCCTTGAGATTTCAGTTATAAATATTCCATGTTCCTAAATGCCACTCTCTGCTAACGTATGTGATAAAGGAATGAAGACACATTTCTTATATTTATTAGTGCCTGCCACTTAGCTTAGTCCAAGTTACCATTTAATTTACTGAAATACTTATAACCTAGAGAGAAGACTAAAAAGAGAAGGAGGATTTTTCTGGTGACAATCTGAGGTCATATTATTAAATAAGTCCTAAACAAGTTTAATAAGAACATAGCCAACATAGAAAACGAGCCCATTAACGACCAAAATGCCATTCCTTATGGAGCTTAATTACCATTTCCCCATTTGTTTATTACCATCTCATCTGATCCTCCTTACATTCCCAGGGAGAGGTGATGCTATTACTCTTGTATAACAGGTGAGGGTCCTGAGATCTTTGGATGAAGAACTTACCCAAGGGGGACCTAAAACCCAGGTTTCCTGGCTGCAAACTGTCCTCTTTCTACTACCTCATACTAACCGGAATGATCTGGATTCGATGAATCTTTCGTGAGGTCAAAGCTGATCCAAATTCACAGAGTAAGAGACAGACCTTCCATCTGCATCTGTGTTGATTTAATAGCTATAGTGATTCAGAAAAGCTGACTAGTGAGAATGATTGGAAATGAGCAGTGGAAATTGCTTTCAATGTAGCACCCATGAATCAATGGTTCTTGCTGATTTGAACAGTTGAAAAAAGTTTACTGATATGAAATCGGAAAAGCAGTTGTAGAAAAGCCCTAAGGGTGAACAGAGCTTTGTCAATGTTCACAGAGGGCTTCTGACTTCTCATTTGACTTCATGAAGAGTGAGCTGAGTGAAAAGAATACTGTTCCCTAAAGCAGAACACCCCAGCAATAAGGAATTTGGGGTTTGGCCACTCATTTCATAAGGAAATCCTCACACAAATACTTCTAGATCTGAGCATTCCTGTGAAACTCTCAGCAAAGCATAACATTCAAGGATTTTATGCATTTTATTCCAATTAGCTGCTTGATTTATTCCAGCAATAGAAAATAAGATATTTCTAACAATATGACTCAGGCCAGTGCATTACGGTGTTCATCCCTAAAAATTAAGTTTATTTGGGATCCAGAATTCACATGCCTTCTTAACTGCAACACAACTTGAGTGGCATGGTATGTGACCTCTTTCTAGAAAACCCAAGATGGGTCTTGTCCACGGGGTTGCTGTGTCACTGTCACCTGAAATCTGAAAACAAGGACTAAGGAAATAAAGGCTGCTGCTGGGATGATAACGTGGTACATAAAGCCCTTTTTGTGATGGGCTTCTCCATGGATTCTTTATATCAGTCTGTGCATCTGGCTGTTCTCTTTCTGTTCTCTAGTCCTATGATCCTCACCATCTTCCCACCGATTCTTCACTTGGACTTCTAGCTCAGATCTGGTCTTCTGACTCTGAATCCCCCTTCAGTTATGGAAATCTTGACCTTGACTTATATCTTGATTCAAACCGTGACCATTATAAAAGCAAACTTACCACTTACTTTTAGGTAAAGCCAATTATATATTGTTTAAATGCATGGGCTTTTCTACAGTCACCAATTTGTTTTGATCTTGTGGTATAAGTCACAAGCACACATCGATGAATGGACAGACTAATATATCTGGGCAGTTTCAATGCTTCTTGAACTACAGTGATAAATTGTCTTTAAATATTGTATTTTAAAACATGTTTACTGTTTTATGTTAAAAAGAGACAACTTTGAAAATACCATAAAAATAAAAAGTCCTCATTCACTCTGAGCATTAATTATATATAAAAAGGTGGTCTCTTTTGTTCTCATCATTGTTCAGATGTGGTTTTCATGTCATAATAACATTTTGTCATATTATGCTTGGAATAGTGTGTGCTCTCCTTTTTAATATAACATTGTTTTACAAAGGCTTTCTAAATACTTATATAGTCCAGATATTCATTTTTTTATTGCCATAGACTTTCTCACCATATTAAAGTTCCAAAGTTTGTTTAGTCACCTAATTGTTGAACATTTGGATTGTTTCCAGTTATGAGCAATAACAAATAAGGTAATTGTAAATGTCTTTGCACAAGTAGACTTAAAAGCTATTTTCTTTAGATAATTCCCCAAGATGAGGACTCCAGCTCAAAGGGCATGATCATTTTATTTAGCTCTTGCAGTGTCAGAATGTGCTCAAAAAGCAGCCTATTAATTAACAGTGCCACTGTCAACGTCCGAGGGCACCTCATTCCTTTTTTAATCTCCATGACTGTTTATACTGTCATGAAAAAAGTGACCTGGCCCCAGATCTCTACAAAAACAATAGGCTGTGAACAACATCTTCTGCAGCCAAGTGTGCCCACAGGACTCCTCAGAGGCCCACACATCTCCTTGTGGTTGGCCACCAATATGTGGACTGCTCAGCCTCACGAAGCAGGCTCCTACACGACGTGCTGGAATTCAGGACTTTGTGGACAGCTTGGGAACAGAAGCAGGGAACAATAGTTTGGAGTCTGTGAAGGACATAGGCTAGAAAAGGTGGCTTGGAATTCTCCCCTTATGCCCAGCTTCCAATCCCTCCTGTCCCCTAGGTCACATGCATCTGCAGCTGCCACTCCGGCTTCCTCTCCAGATCCACCTTCCTACTGTTGCCATCGCCAACTGTCATGCTCATTTCTGCTTTATGCAGTCATAAGCCCGGCTTCGGCCAGAGGTTACTAGCCTGGCCCAGAAAAACTGCTTTTGCATCTAATGATATGGGTGTTGTCCTAACAAAGGAAGTTGATGACCACAGCAACTTTGCTGGATTACAGGACTTGTCATTTGAAACCAAGATTAGCTAGAAGGGCACTTTGCCTCTTTGACCTCTATTCTTTCCTTCCCCAGAGTCGCTGTGGAGCCCCGGGGACAGGATCACACTTTCTTTCCTTTATCATCCACCCAAAGCTAAGTAGTCACCTTGCTCTTCCTTATTATTTGCTCTTAAAGGGATCAACCCTGTTGGGTTAGAAAAAAAAAATTCCCAACTAGCTTCACAATAAGAAAATGTGTGGAAAATGACTATACTTTTTTTTTTCTTTCAGATTCCAGAAAAATAACTTCTGCTTTGCTGGTAGCAGCATTGCATAGTGACTCAGAGTCAGGTGTTAGGTGGAGATGGGAAGGGAATACAATGGATCTTGCACCTCGCCTGGCTCAAGGAAATAATCACTGCATGGACTCAGCTTTTCCATCTTCGTAGCTGACACAGAGATAAACAGGAAAGTGTTCCCTGGTGGGCCACAAACATCTGGCATTTTTTCCCTCCATATACTCCTGTTGAGTTTGATAATTAAACTTCATTGAGAGGGGTATTACATTTTTTGTACCCTTTTTATTCTTTCTAAACACTTTTCCTTTTCTTTCAAACTTTACTTGTTTGGTATGAGATTGAGGGCATAAAGAAGGCAGAAGTGGTAGGCTTAAAATTATCTACTTTATTCCCCCATGAGAGCAGAACTGCAGCAGATAGCCTGATTTCTTGTTCTCTGTTAATCCACCATAAACTAAACATCCTACCAGACTCCATGCCCATACATTTGGGAGAATTCTCCAGTAATGAAATGAGCCATACAGTCAAAAGGTATTATAGTATTTAACCTAAAATGTTAATTTCGGTACTATATTCTTATTACTCTCTCTTTATTCCTACTCTTAGGATAACTTCATGGTGATATTAACATAGCTTTCAAAGGGACTCTGGTAGATAATATAATTTTACTCAATTTTTAGAAGGTTTCACAAACAATTTCGGAATTTAAAAATTATATTTAGAAAAAAAATACCTGTATACTTTTCTACTGAGAATCTTAATGTATAAGCTCTGTCAAAAATAACCTGACCTCTAGGAGTTGAAAAGGGTATAGCACTATCTATTTTATTCATGGAATAATTGAGATAACACACCACATTCATTTGAATCATCAAATCCCTTCATTGTGTTGTTACATTTAAAAGTCCAGAGTTGATCATGTTTATTTATTTTTTATGTTAAGTAGGCTCCTTGCCCAATGTGGGGCATGAACTCAAGACCTTAAGATGAAGAGTCTCATGCTCTACCAACTGAGTCAGCCAGGTGCCGCTAGAGTTGATCATGTTTAGAAAGGATTAGAAAGGGATGTTTACAAAGGATGTTTGCACAGTAGGGCTCATATTATGAAAACATGTTAACTATTGGGCTAGAATATCCAGAGTTGTGCCCATTTATCAGACAGATGCTGATATTTCTTGATGTATACTTAGAAGATGCTTTGACTTGCCTCCCGAACTTTTTGTGAAGGTCTCAGAGTTCCCCATGTCTATCCTCTTGGGCCCTTTCAATTAAGCCTTGCACGCCCACCCAGACACATGCAGGAATGTTAAATAACTCACTAAGGGCATCACCTTCCTCTTCAGAATTTCCCCTGGCCACCTACACTTACTTGCTCTGCTACTGCTCTCTCATTGTGTTAGCTTCTTACTCAAGCCTGGAATCTGCATTCATATTCTCCATCCAGGACCTGCATCATGTAGAAATAAATTAACACTGGGGTTTGAGCTGAAATCTCTTTGAGTTTTGAGGTGCTTTGTATCTTCCGCTTCCTCCTTGGTTTCTAAAGCTTTGTATACAGGTGTGACTTTCACAGGAATGACAGTGTGCCTTATTAAATGAAATATTGTACTCATCTGGGCAGACTTTAACTTCAGATAGAGACAGGAGACATCCCCTAGCTTGGGGAATGAGCCCATAAAGAAGCTCAGTAGATTTTGTGAGAGGAGAGAGGATGCCACCATATCTTCTAGGAGGTGTCATGCCTAAAACACTTGGAAAACTATTATTCTTTGCTTGATCCTTCAGATGGTCATGTGATCATACTATTTCTTCACCCCTAAATTTTATCATATTATAGAACACTGGGTACCAAAAATACTAATAAATCCTTAGTAGAGCTTGTTAACAGTCATTCATTTATTATGGATGGCTGATAAACTTTCTGATGCTCATTTATCAGAGACTCTTAAAAATGTTGATTATTCTGAGAGGCTTTCTTCATTGACTATATGCTTGACCAGGTAGAGTCTGAGCTCATTCTAGTATTGCATTCCTCTGATTCCAAATGTGTGTGTGTGTGTAACTATTATTTTTCTAATTGAGGTGAAATCTACACAACATAAAATTAACCATTTTGAAGTGAACAATTCAGCGGCACTGAGAATATTCAAGCGTTGTGCCTCACCAACCCTACCAACTTCCAAAATATTTTCACCACTCCAAGAGGAAACCTGGTACCCATTAGACAGTCACATTCTGCATCTCATCTTCGTCTAGCCCCAGAAACCAGAAATTGGCTTTCTGTGTCTATGGAATTTCGTATTCTAGATATTACTTGTAAATGGGATCATACAATATGTGACCCTCTGCATCTGGCTTCTTTCACTTAGTATAATGTTTTTGAGGCTCATCCACATTGTAGCACATGGACTACTTCATTTCCACACATGTTTTTAATAGCATATGACCTTAATTCTTTCCAGACATGACGTGAAAAATAAATGCAAAGATAACAACCCAAGGCGTCATATTTCATACTCAACTCCTAGAAAACCGAAGTACTGTGGAAAACTGAAGATTTACTCAAGAGTGATAGGATGCTTCCCTCCAACACATGGCATCCCCATTTGTTGGGATATTCCTGGTGTTACTGAAATAAATGAACTGAAAGAAATAAACTGCCTACAGTTGGTGATCTTTGATTTTGAAATTCTTTTGTTTGAAAGAAATTTATTTCACAGTCTTTAGCTATGTGATTTACATACAAGAATATGGCGTCTTTTCTGGGTAACTTTATTCCCCTTTGGTATATTCTGTTCGTGACCATACAGTAATGCCTCCTACACTCACCTGGGTTGCCTGTCAGGTATAGTAACACCTGGAGAGCTGAAATCCATTTGGAGTTCTTCACTGAAACTTCAGCATGGATCACTTACTCTAGTTTCAAAAAAGTGGCATTTTGGTAGTGTCAGGAAACAATTCCAGGGGCAACTGTGCTTCCAAAATATAGCAATCTAGTCAATAAGCAGGGCTTTGTCAATGAAGTGTGCATCTGTGAGAGTATGTCAAAATGGACTAACAAAAAGATGCAAGAGCATCCCTAGAAGTATTTTATGAGCACAGTACTGCTGTTGGAACTGAATGCCTATTTGGAAGTGCTTGGCGAGGGACAGCTGTGTATAGATGTCATCGTAATAGCTGCCTTCTCTTTGTTAGTGAGTTCTTAAATTTTAGTGGACCTTGCAGAATACAAAATGCTTTTCTTAGAGCATGATTACTATGGTTGATTATTGAAAGCAGCACTCTTAACCTTTTCTGTGCTGATACACATGCAGGAAGGACAGGTTAGGACAGCACAGTGGGGACAATGGTCAAAGCTGATCAGATGTGGATGTGACTGGACCAGAGATTCTAGATGTGCTGGGCCCCATGAGCCACGCATAGGGCTCTGAATTCAATATGTCTGCATAGCATCTTGAAGACTCTAATCTAAAACATTGTGTGCAATGCAATATGGTCCATAAGTATTTGTCATTCAAGATTCTGTTAGTCACAGAAAATCTGTGTTTGCAAAAACAGCTCTGAAATATTGATTTGCCATCTTGGGGCACTGTCTTGAATATGGTGGAGGTAACACAACGAAGATAAAAAATAAACTCTTGTATGTTTTCTTGAATCCCTCTGAAACCCCTCATATATTTGATCCATGCAGTGAGAGAGACCTTGTAGTTAGCAATCAAATAATTTTCCTAATGTTCACATTGTATTTTGATAGAGATTTTTAAATGTTGAATTTTTTGGGATATGTGATATTAAGTGGAAGGGACTACATATGTGGTAAATCTTTTAATAGTTTCCCACAATTCTCTCAACAGATGGATAGGACTCCATCATCCAGTGATTACTCCGAAATTAATAACAGTTATGGGTGTGAGTGGCACTCTGAGAACAATACAATATGTGATGTTCCAGTTCTTACTGTTCTTTTTGATTGTCATTTTCATAAACAGACATTTAGATGTGGCCCTGCCTGCTAAGCACTGAACCACAGAGCCCCCAGATGGCTGAAATGACCAGTACCCACGAATTAGGGAGAGGCACTAGTAGCTCCGCAGGACATGCAACCCAAGAAGTTTATATCTCAACAGTCATTCTCAGTGTAGTAGCTTTGATCAATAAATACCAAACAACGAAAAAAAGTGTTTATTGATCAGGGCTAACTCCATCAGAAAAACAGGAAATGACTGTGGATGTATTTTATGCGAGGCAGAGCCTTTCGACAATAGAAAGAAAATGCACCTATCATAGTGGGTATCTTAAAGAAATCTGTTGATCTTAAAATATTTACCAGCCTGAAACTTTTCCACTACCTACCTGATGAGAGTCTGCCATTCCCTTCTCATCATGCAGATCATTAAATTCAGATTATTTGCACATGGCAAGCAATTCCAAGTGCTCCAAATGCCTTGTTTCTGCTATGTGGCTTATTTTAAAAGCCTGGAAAAAATGTGTAGATGGAGGGGGGGGATGGAAGGGGAGAGAGAGGGAGACAGAGAGGCAGCGAGAGAGAGAGAGAAAGAGAGAGAGAGGGTGATAGAGGGAAAGGGAGGGAAAGAAAGATAGAGGGAGAGGGAGGGAAAGAAAGGTAGACAGAGAGGGAGGAGAGCGATAGGGAGAAGGAGGGAGAAAACATAACCCAGACATGGTATCCAAATACTTCACTTTTGCCTGATGTGAATATATGAAAAATGTGAATGAATGAAAAAGCATTTTTGCCTTGTAAATCTCTCGTAATGCTTACTATAGCCTGAAAGTCCAGAAAAGCGAATGTCACATATGGGGTGTGGGCAGGGGTCTTCTAATTCTAAGGTTAGGGCTCTTCCTCTCCTCCAGGTTAACTTCCATGGAGGGATAGGGGAAAATGGTGTGGAGCGTTTCCCACAAAACACTCCCTCACACATAGTTTACATTTCAGAATCCTCACCATTCAGATCTATGTTCATGTCACGTGACTGACATAAATGCTTAAAGATGGGAGCGAGAACATTCAGGTCTGGAGGTGCCAAGCACAGAGGTCAGAAGAGTCACTGCGAAGGTTGAAGAATATCTTAGATATTTGTAATTATGTGTGCATGTGTGTATACTTACATAATTATACATTTCTCTAGTTACTTAGCAAATTTTCTGGTGTGTTTTGTACTCTGCTTTCTTTCATTTGACTACAGACCCCTGATGGGTAAAGGCTCTGTTAATGATCTTTCTTGGGTCTTTTGATAGAGCAAAAAAAACTAGACTAGACTACTTACAGTGCTCTGTATGTGGTGAAAGCACATTTCCTATTATTGCCTGATTTACATAAAGACATTGCTGGTCATGCAAAGCAATCAGTTGTGTAGAAACTGGTAATGCATGCAATATTATTTCTTCACATATTTGGATATGGAGGCACCTGTAAGATCCCCATGAATACCATTTAATTAAAAAATCCCGCCGGGCGCCTGGGTGGCTCAGTCGTTAAGCGTCTGCCTTCAGCTCAGGTCATGATCCCTCAGTTCCCAGATCAAGCCTTGCATGGAGCCCCACATGGAGCCTTGCACATAGCCCCACATGGAGCCCCGTATCGGGCTCCCGCGGAGCCTGCTTCTCCCTCTCTCACTCTCCCTGCTTGTGTTCCCTCTCTAGCTGTGTTTCTCTCTGTCAAATAAATAAATGAAATCTTAAAAAAAAAAAATCCCAATGTTGTACAATCTTATTTGCAGTATAGATAGCAAGAAACTTGGGAGAGCTTCAAAATATACTACTTAAGAATTCTTTTTGTTGTAACATTGCTTTACCAGAGTTAGAAATCATCCACTTGAAGAGAAGATCTTCCTAAAAATTATGAAATAATTCTGCTGAATAGTGTATCTTAGAGTCTTCCTTTGAATTTGGTTGTCTTGCTACCTTTGTATTTTGATGATTTTATACTCCATGCCACTCATTTATATAAAGCTGGGGTTACAATTAAGGTAATTAAAAATAATTATTTTCTGATTCATGTGTTGCAACTTTACTGTAGAAAATCCAGAAATTATAGAAAAGTGTAGGAAAGAAAAGAGTATCAACTACGTAATTCAGGCATAATCACTATGACTGTTTTCAGTGGTTTGCCCTAGAGTCTGATTCCCATAAGCATAACCACATATAATTTTAGTTTCTTTTCCTGTTTCTCAGTGTGTGTGTGTATGTGTATGTGTGTGTGTGTCTATATAGTTTAAAAAATATTTGTAATTACACTCTTTACAGTTTCTGTTTTTATATAATGTTATATCATGAGCATTTCATAATTTTTTATAAACACACCTTTTACTGTATAAAAATATGCCATTATGTATATGCATTAAAATTTAATTTCATAATGTGAACATTTAACTAGCTTAAAATTTTTGTTTCAAATAACAGAATACATAATTTCCTTATTCATTAATGTTTGCATCTATATTTATCTTCCTTAGTTATACATTCTAGAACACAGAGTATTGGGTAAAAAAGGCAGAAAGCCTTTTTAAAGAAGGTTAAATCACTACAAATTGTGCATGGGAATGATTATTTAAAGTAAACTCATCAGTATTAAACATTATCATTTAAAAATTAGTGCTCTGCTCTGAGAGGCAAATGATAATATCTTATCGCTACTTTAATTTACATTCCTTTGATTGTTAGTGAGTTTGATTTTTAGTAAGTTTATTAATATAATTAAGAAAACTCAGTTCATTGCTTAAGTTTTAAGAATAAACATAGGGAAGCTACAGAAGCCAATATCCAAAGGATAGTGGTTTCTCCAGGTTTGTATAGAAAGATAAAACTCTGGGGTTCCTGAGTGGCTCAGTTGATTAAGTGTCCGACTCTTGATTTTGGCTTAGGTCATGATCTCAGGGTCAGGGGATTGAGACCTGTGTAGGGTTCTGGGCTCAGTGGGGAGTCTGCTTGAGATTCTCTCTTTCCCTCTGCCTCTGCCCCTTCCCTTGCTTATGCTTGCTCTCTCACTCAGTAAATAAAATCTTAGAAAAAAAGAAAGATCAAATTCATAGAATGACAACAGAAAGGGAAAATGGCACTGCAATCTTACATATTTTCAGTAATATTCTCATTTTGATACGGGCTCTAGGTGCTTTCTCAGGTAAAGTTTTAAGAAAGGTAGGGGGCTTTGGCCCCTTAATCCATATTTATTCTGATGCTGACTAACAATAAATACTCAAATGATGGTGACTACCGAATTGGAACATCCTGGGTCACATAGTTGGTTTATTGTAACATGGCATTCTTGAAACAAATAGAAATTACCTTCTGTGACTACATCATCACCTGTTTAACAGCTGTATGATGGTTCAACAGATAAACAAATGAATAGCAGGTTGAAAGAGGTCCTATAAGTTTGGGCATAAAGAGTGATCTTTCAAATACTTTGAAAAAGTGGGACACCATTTCAGTTAGAATATCCAAAGCTTGGATCTTTAAATTGAGCACTCAGAAGAGCCAGTTATCAGTTTAACGTTTCAATTAACTCATTAGTAATACATCCAGGCTTGGGGCTGGGCCTCGTCCAGATTCAGGAGAATAAGTATCCCCTGGATTAGTAGATGAGCAGGAATGAATGACCCCTTAGACTTGGTTACAGTTGTTCTCACGTTGTTTTACTTAGGAACCAGCTAACACATATGCAAAAGAGATGAGAGATCAAAATACATGTGATTGAATGTGGTCCTCTGCCTTTGGAATTCTTTCCAGAAACACAAGTATAGTACTTGAGTAGCCTAGGTAGAGTAAGAAATCTGCCAAAAGAGCCTAGAATTATGTGCTCACTGACTTTTGTAACATTAGCCTGGGGAAGGTACGGTAGAATTTATGGTCTGGCCACTACTATATAGACAATGTCTTGTTCTGCTACAGATAATTTCTCCTTCTATTTTTTACTTATTATCAGGCCTACAGAAGGCCCTGAATCTAACATGTATGCTGCTGTGACTTCTATTGTTTTATTTATATTTTCTGAGGTTCTCTGTAGAGGTGATCTAGTTTAAAGCCATTTAAGTGCCAGTCATGAGTCATATCCATGACCTATAAATTTAATATTGTAAAAATGCATAGGAAATTAAGGCAAAAGAAACTTGATGTTAATATTTCCCTTAAAAATATGTATACACAGACATATATATAATAGTATATTTGTGTTTAAACCTTAGAATATAATATGTACAGTATCAGGAATTGTTCTAAATTATCCAGCTCTAGAATTCATGCAAAGTATGCAAAACTATTGCTCTAAGAGCTAACAGAGTAATTAATTAATCCTAAAAATGTTTGAGTTAATATTTGCTTTAATATTTGCTGATAGACCCATTCATTCATTCATCAACACAACCAACATTTACTGATTCTCTCCTCAAAGTAATGCACTGTATCATGGTGAATAAGATATTTTTCTTTAGAAACTTTTGATAGCAGTTATTTAGAGGCTCCCAATCTTCCCTGCCTAAGGGGTTAAGGGAATGTTTTCTTTTGGCTGGAGAAATTCCACATTTAGGAAATTAGGAAACATTTGGACAGCTCTATTAAATGATAATTACCTCTTGACAGGTATCCATAAAGTTTAATCAGTATCACTGCATATGTTTAGAAGAGCTTGAGAAGAGTAACATAGTATGTTATGCATTTGAAAGTGCTAAAATGTTTAGGAGATTAATAAGGAAACAAAACTGGAGTGACCTTTAATCTTGTAATTGGGAACTGAAATACATAGGCATCTAATCAAGGGGCCCTGTGCTGCATATCTTAAGTTAGGAACATTACTGATTCACTGGGTCTTCAAAATATAGACTGCGTGTTTTAAGGAGCATTTCTGCAAGTCATAAACTTCGCTGGATAAGGTGATAACATGTAGCTGTTAAAAACAAAACTCTTCGGTTACATAGACCTGAGTTCAAATTCTGAGGCAATCATTTATTAGTCGTGTGATCTGGCAGTGGATCTAACCTGAGCTTGTAATTTCCTTGTTCATAAAATGAGGAGAATAATAACACCCACGTCCCAGGGTTGTTATGAGAATTAAATTAGATAATGTCCAGAAAGCCTTAATAACACTGCCTGGAATTGAGCAAGTGCTTAATTAATAGCAATATTGTTAGAAAAAATATCATCATGATTTTCTTTGCTGGTCACTTTTCAAAATTTAAGACCAATTTAAGAGCACATCAATATATTTCACTCGTTTGTGCTTCTAAAGTCAGTAGAGTAATATGGAGGTTTACTCTCTAGCTTGTCAATGAAGCAGCATGATTATACAGTTTACCAACTAAAGGCTGGGACTAGACGCTCTTTTTGGTTCCCATGAATGTGTTAGTTCAAAGACAAATATCCTTTTACTTCAGTAACAATGTAAGAAATTAATAAAATGTAGCATAACTTGCATTTGGTAAGTTATTGATAATGATCTGATAAGCAAAACATGAGCAGAACCATTTTTCTACAGTTTGTATTTAATTATTAGTTAGCATATTGATTGCCAGGTTCTGATTAAGACTGCCTTGCCTGATTCCAATACGTGTGCGAGGGACTCCTGCATGAATACTGCCCTCTAGAATTATCCCTGGGCGCACTCCCCAATTCAGTTTGACCCTTTTCCTTCCCTCCAGTGTGTGCAGGAGAAGAGCAGTTCTAAGGAGAGAATATGTTGAAGACATACACACGAAACCATTGTAGTCATCTTTGCTAACAAGTCAAGCACACAGGAAAGAATGCGTTCAGACAGCAGAGATGGAAGATAAGACACTGATTCACAGCATGTAGAGGTTTCCGTTATTCAGCCCTGGAGCCATCTGGTTGTTAAACACCTGCATATTTAGGATGGCACGGAAAGAGAAAAAAGAGAGAAAATAACTCCCCACAGAGTTCCCCATGAACGTCATGCACTGTGAAGATACTTTCATATGGCACCACGTTTAACCTTCACCGAAAATCTCAAAATGGATTATTAATTCATATTTTTAAGTCAGGAAATCTGCCCAAAGGACATAGGAAGAAGATGCTGACCCCAAATCATGTGGAGCTCTGATGTGAATGCAGACCTGACCCCAAAGCCTATCCTTCTTCTATGACACTACACTGAAGCAAGTAATCACTTCACTTCTCTAAGAAGATCGATCAATTCTTAATAAGGGTTTATTGGACACCTAGTTGCTGGCAAGGGTGGGAGTAGGGCAAGGCATGGTGATGTCACTGTGAGATGTAGAGTCTGACTTTATGGAGCTAACGATTTCTCTGATACCTTTTTTTTCTATATCCATTTACGATACTCAGAATTCACAGGGTACTTAAAGGTCTCATTAATAGGGGGCACTGATATTAAAAAGAATAATAAACCCTTTAGAGGAAAACATAAAAAAAATCTTTGGGACCTTGGGTTAGGCAAAAATTTCTTAGGTTTAGTGCCAAGAGCATGATCTATGAAAGAAAAAAAGGTGATAAATTGCACTTTATCAATATATATAAACTTTGCTCTAAGAAAGACACTGCTAAAAGAATGAAAAGGCCAGCCATACTCTGGGAGGAACTATCTGCAAGCCACACATCTGAGAAATGACCTGTATCAAGAATATTTAAAGAACTCTCAAAATGCAACAACAACCCAATTAAAAAATGAAAAAAAAAAAAGAGATTTGCATGGATACCTTCCCAAAGAGGATATATAAGTGACAGCTAAGTCATGAAAGAATACTCAATCTCATTAGTCTTTAAGAAAATGAAAATTAAACCCACAATGAGCTATCACTATATGCCTATTAGGATGGCTAAAATAAACACCAAAGGAAACAGACAAGCAAACAAAATAGCTGACAGTAACAAGTGCAGAAAGGGATATAGACCCGCTGGAATTTTCATGCATTGCTGGTGGGGATGCAAAATGGTACAGCCACTCTGGAAAACAGTTTGGCTGTTCCGTACAAAGTTAATTGTATACTTAGCATATGATCTAGAAATTCCACAATTTCACTTCTAGATAGTTCAGATGAAATAAAAATCCATGTTTGTAAAACAAACAAAGAAACAACAACAACAACAACAACAAACCTCAACCCCTGAATGTATTATTTATATTTGGCCAAATCTGGTGACAACCCAATGTCCCTCAGCTAAGGAACAGATAAACAAATCGTGGCACAGTCATGTAATGAAATACTACTCAGCAATAAAGGAATAAATAATTGACAAATGTAAGAATGTATATTGATAAATATCGATAAGCATTTGGATGGATCTCAAAGGCATTATGCTAAACAAAAGAAGAGAGACTCAAATACTATATACTGTATGATTCCATTCACATAGTATTCCTGAACTGAGAAAATTATAGACACAGAGTAGTTCTGTTCTCTGTTAAGGACGGTAGGAGAGTTTAACTAAAAAAGGGTGGCATAATGGACTTTTTTGGTGAGTAGGGTGATGGAACTATTTCATGTCTTACTTGTGGTGGTGGTTATATGACTTCATATTTGCCAAAACTCATAAAAACATAAACCAGAAAGTGAATCTTATTGTATATAAATCTTTAAAATATGAAATGAAAATTCAGAACAGCAAAAAAAGAAGGCACTGGGATTTAGGAAATTCAGCAAAAGATTCAATTCTTGTCTACCTAGCCTTGCATGAGAGTGGAAGGCCCCTGGAGGGGCTGGGATTTGGCTGCAGCCTTATTTTTTGCAGCAAGCCACCTCTTGGATGCTCCAGGATTTGTGCAGGCTAGAGTTACAGCTGCAAGGTCTCAGAGCTCAGAGGTTTCTCTGCCATTATTGGGACTGGCCCAGAATCTCCAGACTGGCGGAACTGCCTCTCCGTGGGCACGAGGTACCCCCAGGGGAATCCAACTAATTTGGTGCAGTTTCAAACACGTTTTTCTTTCTACTGCCACCTAGTTCTTTAAGTGCTAGAGTCAGTCTAAAAAATTTTATATCAGTTAATCCTATAAAAGTGAAAAAATGAGGTGATTCTGGAAATATACTACCTTTTTAAGACAACTAGCATCTTGTTAAGCAATAACTTCCTAAATGAAATAGCAAAGGTAACACGATTCTAATTTACAATTAAGACGTTAGTGAAAGCAAACAGGATCCTAAGGCACCTTGACTATTGTTAGAATCTTCCCACATTTGTTACCAAGCACAGTCAAACTTTGCAATTTCCAAATGTCTCTCATGTACTTCAGGCAATGTTAAGTACATTTTAAAATAGGCAAATTTTAGGTGTCTTGTTGAGTTGCTGGTGACAACACCAAGAAAAGATGCATTTTATGAACTTGTCAGAGGCAAATATCTACTTGACACACTGGGAATAACCTTTGTTTTTCAAACTGTCAATCTGAATATCTAACATTTTATGTTCTGAGATCTTTAGAATAAACATGTTCCTGTCATCAGAATAACCATGTCTACTTGGAGTGGCATTTGTAACTGCGTCATTGCTCCCTCTCGCATCATCTGGAGTGCACCTGCCACACGAGTGAGAAGGCATTCATCGGGAGGTAATGTCACAAATACTAAGCAGGTCCTCTTGTCCACCATTTCTCAGACCATGATGACTTTTATTTTCTTCAAGAAAAAAAAAAAAAAGAAAAGGAAAAGAAAGAACTCCAGCTAGATGCAAATAAACTCAGTCCTACTTTTCGGAGTAGAGAAAGATTTTGGTTGGGGGGAAGCATAAAGGGTATATATGAACGCGGTGTTCAGAAGTTTCTTCACATTTTTAACAAATGTCTTCCGAGTTAGAACTGTAAAGATTTATAAACTTTTTGCATACAATTCTTTGGAGAAGATACTTTATAATGAAATTTAATTACAGATACAGTCTAACTACATTGCTGTTTTTTCCCCTCAACCTTGCAAGTTAATAAATATTTGTGATTTTGCTACATGACTGAGGTTTCTAGAGAAAGTTTTATTTCTAAGTTTCATCTTATTTCCTAGGAGCAATGAATAGAAGTAATACTAGGAGACTCATGTAGTGTTGGTGCACTCACATCACTGAATTTTAAATGATCCCTATGCCAATTGCAAATCCCTTCTTTGACACTGGTTCCAACATTGATTTCCCATTGAGAGGTTTGTCAGACCTACTCACATGTACCTTCCTTCTCTGGATACAAATCAAGTAGGTAGAAAGATCTTTAGGTCCTTAGTTACCTAAAGGGGCCAAACCACTTTGCATCCAGCCAGTGTGAGTGTGCGTGTGTGTGTGTGTGTGGGGGTGGTGGTAGTTATTTAAGATACCTTAGAATGTTTAGGAGAATCCTGCTCAATAATCCCTCACCCCACTGTCTGTTATTGGGCAAAGGGGGCTAGCAAGTGAGCTGGCAGACAGGTGAAGAAAGTATGCTTTGACTTGGTCACAAAGGTATTAATCACTTCTCATGTAGTATGTTAATAAATGGCAACAGAATCTGGATGCTCCTGGGAGATCTTCGCCAGATTATGAGGAACGTATCAAGGAAGGATAATAGAAACTTATTAGTGCTACAAGGTTTCGGTAAACAATACATTTTAGACTACAGAGTCAATGTCCACGATTCATGGGTTCTGTCTTCATTGAGAGAAGAAAATGCATTTTCTAAGATACATTACCTGAGTTTAAATTTAGGGTTTAAAACACTTTTTTAAGTATATGTGCTGTCTAGTCAAATTTGGTAATCCTGGTATATTGTCATGAAAATGTATTTGCTACTTACACAGCTGGTATTTTTTTGTTGTTGTTACAACAGAGACGAGCCAAATAAGAAAAGTATAACATTCATTTGGCTAATGGACAAATTCTAGTTATCAATCCAATTGTTTAGAAATAACAGCTATTCTGAATGACCTTGGATCAAGAACAAGAGATTTATTGATCATTTCTATTTTTCCCTCTAGGAACATTTCTTATGTTTCAACCACCCTTGACAGAGCTTACACCCAAGGGCTCCCATGTCTTTTTGAACTCACAGATTTGCCATAGCTCCAAGCAGAACAAGAGGAGAGAACATTCTCATTAAACTTTCTACCTGGGCTTCTGTTTCCCCTTGATGTAACTGTTCATCTTACACACACACACACACACACACACACACACACACACACACACCAGTGATTACACTCAGCCACATCATAATTCCGTAATGAATCACGAATCATGAGGCAATCTAATTGCAGACAGGAATCACGCTCACACTGTCACACTGGGTCTCCATTCGGCATTTTCATGCAAGCCACTTCACACGGTCACAGTGATCAAAGGGTATATAACCAATATATAAAACCAAACCTGATGACCTCAGAACTGGATGGGATCCCTGTTCCTTTCAAAATGCCAGTGGGAAGTGTTCTCTGAAGTGGGTCAAGGTTCTTGCCTCCATATTATCTGGTGATGATTCACTCAAAGGCAGGGAGTGCCAGCAATATCCAAAGGGAGAGCCCATACAAATATATCCCCTACTTGCTTTCTCTGGCCTTTGCAAAACATGCACTTTTCCCTTACTCACCCCTGAGCAGTCAGTTGACTTGTACAGACCAAGATCCAGAGTAGAAAACCGTTACTTATTTTACTTATTTCCACGTACTCCTGTTCTAATAAATCTGGAGCTGAAGGAAAGCAATATGAGGAGGCTTCCTTGATTTGCATTCATTATTTGCTCTGCTTTGTTTTGGGCCTTTAGGTAATTTGGAATAAATCAGGAAATAATTATTTTTCTTATTTTAATCAAAAAGTATATTTATCTAAAATAGAATTATAAAACTCATTAAACTCAAAATGTGTTCATTTTACATATTTATAAAAGTGTATTCAAGATGAATAAATAAAAATGAATGATTTTTTTTGGTGTTTATGCCAACCTAAATCAGACATTTATAAAACAATAACAAAGTAAGACTATTTGGGGACTAAGCCAGGCACGTCTGGGCTCCAGCGTTATCAGCAATGCCTACTACACCTGAGTGTGCACGTCTTCCTCGGTTGTGCAGACAACTACTACCTTATATGCTTCTATTAATCATCACTCTGTTTAATGAAAAGTACGCACTATAACACACAATTGAAAGGGACAAGCCAACTTTGAAGGACTGTAATC
Organism: Spilogale gracilis; assembly: GCA_004023965.1. NCBI lineage: Eukaryota > Metazoa > Chordata > Mammalia > Carnivora > Mephitidae > Spilogale > Spilogale gracilis. The sequence goes on along the minus strand of PITA01004595.1, from coordinate 72,745 downwards.
TATTTAGGGTTAATTTATGACTACGATGATGGAGGTTAATGCTGGTACCCCTGTGAGGTTATTTGGAATTCAACCACTTGAGTAGATGAGCGTTCCATAAAGGAAAGGGGCACTTATGTTTAATGTAGACTACAGTACCATTTGGAGCTCTTAAACCTAAAAAAAAGAGAATGTTTCCATTGCAACAAATCTTGCTGTTGAAATCTGAGGTAATTGTGTTTGTAAATGCAAGGTATCTCTTCCTATGGCACTTAAAAATGGAGTTCTTTCATTCCATATCTTTTAAGCATAGAGTGATTTCATTTCCCAAAGCATCTCCTATAGGTCCATATAAATTACTCTTGGCTGAGTTTTATTCCAAAATATTGGTCCTGTATGAGAACTCAGCAGCTCTAGGATTCTTTGTCTTCAAGGATATGTTTGCAGCTCATGCTTTCCTTTTTTCCTCTTAAGAGTATTGACTACTTTTCTTTACAGGCTAGAAAAGACTGCTCAAGTCTTTTATTTTTGAGCACAAATATACTAGCTTCCATTTCCACACCTGAATCATTTACTAGAGTTCTCAAAATGACTCTGTTGGACATGGAATGGACCACTGAGAAGGAAAACAGACCATAATTTGTCTTCTCTTTTGTCTCCACAGATGCTGTCCAGTCTGTGCTTGATATGCACTGAATGTGATATACACATTCCAAAGTGTTTATTTACTTTTTTACTGATGACTTCATTAAATCAAACTTGTTCCTTTCTGCACTTCTAATCCCTACCAAAAAAAGCCACCTAAATACTGAAAGAAAACATTAGTTTCCCCAATCTTTACGTTTGTGAATATTTTCAGCACTTATTTTATATTTCAAGGCAGAGTCTGCATTTCTCTACTTACTGTCTTTCTATCTACAATCTAGGTACTTGATAAGTGTTTATGTTTATAAGTGTATATAAGTGTTTATTGTTTTATATTGTTTAAGCCATAAACACAGCTTAATTATTAGGAAACTTAGAGGCCACTCATAGAATATATGCCAGTTCTACTATGAAGAAAAAGAATGCATTTATTAACAGATGTAATTTGACTACATGGCTGATCAGTTTCAGGCTAATTCACCCTCTGGGCAAGGATGATAGCAAATGTTTTAAAATCACAACTCTAGCAGAGATCTTTTTGTGTTCTAAAGCAAGCATTTTTGGCAAAAGATTAGTTTTTACAGCAGAAAGAATTTTGCCTTTGGGATCATATTGGTTTCCTCACTATTTCAACCTTAACTTAGCTAAATTGAGCCACTTCTGAAATCCATCACATAAAATGTTCAACCTTAATTCTTCTCTAGCCTCTCAGGGAAAATTTGGTGGAGTTCTTTCTTCACAAAGGAGCCTGGGACACAAACCAAACTCTAAGTGTGAAGGGGTGTCACCTCAATCAGCACATAAATAAGTCATTATGCAAGAAATAGCTGTCTTCTTAAATTTTACCTTTTCACTTCATCAGGGTTTTTTGGGTCCAGATTTCCTTTGTATTCACAAAACATTCTCTTTTTAAAAAATATCTTAAGACTTTCTACGGCATTTGGTTTACCTAACTGGCAGAAGTAGTGGTCTGCTCCAGAGGAAGAAGATCCATTTTCTTCCTCTTCTTTCCTTCCTTCCTTCCTTCCTTCCTTCCTTCCTTCCTTCCTTCCTTCCTTCCTTCCTTCCTTCCTTCCATCCATCCATCCTGCCTTCCTGCCTTCCTGCCTTCCTGCCTTCCTGCCTTCCTGCCTTCCTACCTTCCTTTCTTTCTGAAATTTCTGAAGTTATCTTCTCAGCAATGTCATGGGGACGGGCATGGTTTCTCCCAAAAGAGAATTGCAACTGCAAAGGAATCAGAATAGAGGAAAAAATAGTTTTCTTTTGAACTCCCATAGTCTTGGTCTAGCCATCTGAATTTTGTGCCCTGATAAGTATCGGTGTGTTCTCATAGATTTACATGAAAATATTTTTAAGTTTTATTTTCATTTCAATTAATTATCAAGTGATATGTCATTGTGCTAAGGCCTATGGTGAATAAAAGTAGCCTATTTTGAATCCAAAATAGAGAGGTTGAAAACTACTAGGTGGTGGTTATGAGGGTTTCACTTTTTAAAAAGTTACTTGTTAAAGAATATATATGTATTTTATGTACCTTTCTCCACATACTTTAAAAACATTTTCTTTTTTTTTTTCCAACCAGAAAAGGAGAAAAGAGAAGTCAGAATCTGATCATTTCCTTTTCAAGTCAGGGCTTCCTCACTCCTCAAAGTTCCAAAATGATCTTACTAACATTGATTGTGTGCCTGCTGTATATCCCTGGGATTGCAGGGATGTGTGGGTGGGTGTCATCTGAACAAGGAGCACAGTGCTCAGAGTGTGGCTATTGAACAGATGTGACAGTCTATAATATTTGATTCTGTTCTTAACTACAAGTAGATTAAATGTCTTGGTTGAATGTATTTGTAGGATTCAGAACTTTTTTTAACCTATGGAGATGTTGGGGGTGAGAGAGATTCAATTTCTTATCTCTATTTCCAGATGTTGGACTTCATTGCTTTCGAAGGCCTGAACCTCTGAATGGAAAACCAGAAGGAGGCTTAGGAAAGAGGAGGAGTTCCACGCACCCTAGCTAGTTACAAGTCTATGAGGTCCTGCTCCACTGCCCTAGGTTAACATGTCAGAGCTTTCTCTTTTTTTATTTTAAAGAAAAGATTTATTTATTTGAGAGACAGGGAAAGAGAGCAGAAGGGACGGACAGAGGGAGAGAAAGAGAATCTCAAGCAAACTCCCCACTGAGTGGAGACTGATGGACCGCCCTGAGGTTACAACCCCAGCCAAAACCAAGAGTCCTGCGCTCAAAAGACCTATTATAAGAGGTCTTTTAAACAATCCCTGGTCTTCTCACACTTCTGCTTCCCTTTAAACATTCAATGGATAAATGGAAAAAAAAAAAAAGCCTTGCTTTAGTGTTATCACGAAACAATAGCCCAAGAATGAATACAATAAAAATAAGTACATACATAATGAAAATGACATGCTTTGAATCCATGGAATCCACGGGCTTGAAACGCTTCTTTCTGGGAACACCTGTCTAATCTGTAATTGTATTTGTAACTTTTATAAATGGACCCTTCTTTCACGTATGCCCTTTCTCCAACAGTGGAGCATGGGAGTGGGGGAAAGGGGTCTGATAACTACAGTGTTCTGCGGGAAATGGTGCTTTGTATTAACCCAGTACCATCTTCTGAAGATCTATCTTCTTCTGCAGACGAAAAAAACTGCTACTAAAATTAAAATGAATTTGTTTTGATTATTACAAAGAGGGTGCTGAAAACAGGCTAAACGATCTCTAGGTGACCACTATTTCACCATTTCACACTCATTTCCACTACTTTTTCATTTGGAAAAGTTATCTAGAGTCTTGGAACAATACTTCCAAGAAATGTCCTGCTGATAAGTGGCTGCTCTCAGGGAGCTGAAGGTCAAATAGACACACATAATATTGAATTTTAAAGCCCCCTGCTGCCCTCTAGGTTCAAATACACTGTATCCCAAAATCCTGTCTCCAGTGCACACAATGGTATATATAGTGAAATATTATAGACATTGTAACATGAGTGTTAGAGACATGAATGACATCTCTTATTCCCTTTTTCTTCTCTTTGTAGGATGTTCAATTAGTATCACATATTTCTTAAGCATCTTAATACACCAATGATAAGAAATAAGTTATACTTATTAGGTCACTTAAGAAACTACTGGAGAAGCCAGAGGCATGCAACCGTCAACTGCTATTCTTTAGATCGGTCTATGTCTTAATAAATTCATAAGGTAAAATTAATCTGATAATAAAAGATAATTTTCCTTATGTCTTCAAGGAAGAGCAGAAGAACTGAAAAAAAGTTCAGCATTTCATTTTATGTCAGAACAAAAAGGGTGACTGGGATGTTGCGGCCCAATGTTTAGCTGGTCCTTTTTGTCATTTTAACACATGACACTGTTCTTGATGACCTACTTGCTCAGCGCGTTGCAGGTAGTGGGTTGGTCTGATTATTACTGAGGACAATTACTGCTGTGACAGCCAGCTATCTTCATTTATCTGAGCAATTCACTTTCCCATACCCAGGGCCCTTCTACTCTTGGTGATTCACAAAAGTGTCCTGTCATTGTAATTCCAGGCATGCTAATATTACAAATTGTGGCCTCTAGTCAAAAATTAGTTTTCTTCATTTAGTATGAAATGGGATCCTTTACTTTAATCAGAAACTTAAACAAGTATCAGTTTTTCCCCTCTGGTCTAAAACAATCACATGACAGAAACAAATCTTTGTGGTTATTACTTTTGTGTTTAATTTTTCATGTGAAGTAACCTAAGTATGGCTGTATCCTTAAATGAACTCTCCAGTCCTTCTCTAATGACCTTCCTGGTTGTTAATTAGACTTTCAAACTAATACCTGGGGTTGGACTCCAGCGATGATAGAAAAACTTGAGTTAAATAAATCCAAGAGCGCAGTCATGTATTTTTCATGCTACGCTTTCCCAGGAGCAGTTAAACTTAAGTAAACAAACCCTCAAAATGGTGTCTCTGCTATAATAACATCCTTATAGGCTTAGATAAACATAAAATCAATGCAAACCTATAGAAATTCGGCCTTCTCCCATTATAACAGGATATGCAATTTGCAAGATAACAGAGAAGCTTATGACAGATGTGGCTGCTGACATCCCTTCATGCACTGGCATGCTTCAGTACCCCCCATGTGGTTGCCTCCAGCTCTGGCTGTGCAGGCAGGAGAAGCCGCCCCTTTGCTCCTGGGTTGCTGGGACAGCCTGCCAACTTGCTCGGAACAATGAGCTCTCAGCTGGGGCTTCTCTGACCTCCACTCTCTCCTTTTTGCTTTCTATGGCACGTTAGGGATGCTTTCATTTTAATATTTAGGTTGCATTAGAAAATATACGGCTGTTCTTCAGTAAGATCTCTCTGTGTACCAGGCACTATGCTACCTGATTTACGTATCATAATATGCCGCAAAATAAAGAATTATTACCCCCACCACACTCCAGTTCTCCACAGAGCACCAGGCTGTGTGGTTGTTGAGCCCATTTCCAGGACCTCTTTCATCCTTCTGTCTTCTCAGTACAAAGCAGTACTTTATAAACAAGGAAACTGAAGCCTAGGGAAGTTAAGGTTCCACAGCTAGTACATCAAACCAAATGCAACTGAGCTATAATTTAAGCTGATATCCAAAGCCCATACTCTTAGCCATCATCATATGCTGTGGCTCTTAGCGGCGGACCTTCTGTCTTTTGCTACCGGTCTGTGGGCACCTTGAGATGGGGCACAGCGTGTCAGTCAATCATTCTCTCTTTTGGATTTTGCACAGTGTTGGAATTTAGCAGTTATATTACACGCCTGTGCTCATCTTTCTGGAGGATCTATTATTTGCTTAGCCTAAAGCAAAAGCCCAGCCCCCAGAGCCAGTTGACCATTTAGAAAACATTTTTGGAGGGCTTCTTCTTTGTAGGGGAAAAGATGCTGCATGGCTGAGGTCCTTTCACAACTAAAGCTTCTCTCTCTACAGACTATCTACAAGTACACTATGCTCAGGTGGACACGTTTTGGTGCAGGGAACACTCTTACCCTGGGCCGCCGCTGACTGAGCTTGGCCACCAGCCGGATTGTGGGCCCTGTGTAAGAATGAATGAATCACATCCCCTCCCTGAGAAATGTGAATGTGAGACACACAGAGAAGCACTCAGACCAGGAGTTATACATTAAAAAAAATGTACCAAACACAGGGCAGGAGGGAGCTGAAGTCTGGGCAGAGGGCAGAGCCAAGAGTGGAGGCAGCCAAGTCAGTGAGGAGTGTGGGGTCGCTGCGTGGCCCACCAGAGTTGCTGGTGTGTCCCCAGCGAAGACCCAGGAAACAGCAAACTGAAGACAGCCGAGTCTGCTTTCTAGGCTTCCTTTCTTCCATTGTATTCCCATCACTATCTGAGAGTCCACTGCTGAGGCAGGGAGCTGTGGGGGCAGGGGTAAAAAAAATGATGAAAACACATGATCTCAATCTTTAAGGAACTATGATCTAATGAGGCAGATGCTGGTGTTCATAGGTGATTATAATCCAAGACTAAATATGCTTAGATGGGCTGGATTGTTTATCAAAGGGCCCGCTAAAAGGGGCTCCTGGGACATTGTGACGTATTCTCATTACAGGACTCTATGACCATGCAGGGGATGGAGGGAAAGGAGAGGAAGAGAAAGGGTGGAACCTGGGAAACCTAAAAAAGCAGAAACATATTATAATTCTGTTCCCATTCGAATTCACATATTTCAGTAATTGCCTGCAGTGCTAAAAGAGAACCTAACCTTTTTCTTAATATCATGTTTAATAAAAACTATCTCAGTATATTTTGAGTGAGTTCGGTGCTCATTAGAATGAGAGACAACTAGCGAATGAGTTACAGTGCCGCATGATGACGAGGGGTGCTGTGCGGAACCCTCAGTCCTGAGCAGGGGAATTCACTCCTCTCCATCTGAATTATGAGCTGGCTTTATATTGTGCATCCTGATGTCCCAGCACTGGACCTGGCCCTTTGTTGCAAAATAAATAGGAAATCAAATAAAATCAAACACAAGCTATCCTTTGTATATACAAGAACTTTTTCAGACTGTGGTCAGTCCAGTCCTAAAATTATGATGGAGAATGCCACATCCTTCCAGAAAGTTAATTGGCCATTCTCTTCCAGCCCATGATCAAGCTACCTATACAATGGAGAGCACTGAAAGATAGATTTGAACAGTAGCATATCTTGCTCCTCTAGACTTCCAGGGTCATAGGCTTGTAGAGCTGGCCTATACTGCAGTGATTTTTGTCTCGATAGGTAGACAAGGATGCTATTACACATAGCCCATTATTACCCTGAACCCATAAATGGCCACAAAAGCCAATTATGTCCCTCGACCTAATGACAGCTTACACTTTGAATGCTCAAGGAGTGCCAGGCCCCTTGAAGGTATGACTTCCTCTGAAGTAGCAGGTGATAATAACTATTATTAGTCCCATATTACAGACAAGGAGAGAGTTACTTGAGAAAATAAGTTACTTGTCCCAAACAACATGGTCAATAAGTGGGGGGAGTGATGGGATTTGAATCCACTCATTTGGACTTGAGATGTTTCTCTATTTATGGCTTCAGTACACTGCTTTCTGGCATTCAAAAGAGTATTTCACTCTCTTCCAGAGAGAACACAGGTAAACCAGTGTCTGCCTCCTGTGGTATGAGCCAGTAAATAGGGTGGTTCTTCTGGCCGGTTTCTACTCAGGCCCCAAGATTCTCTCAGAGAGCTACACCATGTCTTTCTCTTTCCATCTCTGGAATTCTCCTGCAGTGATTACGTTTTTTTTTTTTTTGCCTCTGCTGAGGTTCTCTGGTTGAAACTCATTGACAGAGAGCAGTGATGTGAAATGACGTCTTCTGCCTCCCAAAGCTTAGCCAGGTACTAGTTCATTCCACAAACAAAACAAAGCACATTTCAAATTCCATCCCCTGAGTAGACACAGTCTGCAGTTTTAGCCTGCCGAGCCTAATTAATTAGAGATGAATATCATAATAGAACAGCATTGATTGTAGCATATCACTGAGAATTGTTGGTCTGTGTTAATTAACGTGATTTGCCATCAGCACTCAGTTTATTTATATACAATCAGCATGGGTATTTGTCCACATAGACCAATACATCTTTCTGTAGTGGCAGAACTCACCTCAGAAATGACCCATATGTTCAAAGGCTTGTCCCTTTTGCCTTTCCGCAAACCCTGCCCACTACACACACAGATGGCCTAATTTCTTCTCTTTGGCTACTACAAAACATAATGTATAACCTTTAGAAAAATCTGAATATTTGATGGTGGAGAAGTAAAAATTGTTGATATAAATGTGAGAAGCCTTCTGGGAGACAGACTAAGAGAAAATTCCTAGGCAAGTCCAGGCTGCCTAGAGTTTCCCTCTTCCTGAAAGAATCAAAATTTCTCTCACGTTCATGTAGTTCTAATATTATGTTACACCGATTACCATTTCCACAATTAAAGCTTTATTTTTAAAAAAATCAAACAGTGTCTCTTAAGGAGGGCACGTATTGCATGGAGAACTGGGTGTGGTGCATAAACAATGAATCTTGGAACACTAAAAAATAAAATAAAATAAATTATTAAAGAAAATAAAAATAAAAAATAAAAGGCAAATATCTCCTGGAAAGCTAGGGGGTTATAAGTCACCCACCTACTTACTCAAATTTGTCCAAATTTCTTTTTATTACATTTAGTTCAGAAAAATTGATTTGAGGAATGTGAGTTTTAGCTGGGGGTGAGGGAGGGAGGTATAAACTTTGTAGCCCTGGGCCATTCCTGAATGTGGGAAAGAGCTGAAATCCATCCTCTCCTCCCCCTCTTCCAGAGACCTTCGGGGGAGGGGGACGCCCTCCCTTGGCAACTCCCTTGGACGGTTTAATCCAGACCCAGCTTTTAGCCATGCTATGGATTAAAAAGCCTTCTGTGGACTGGCTTGAGCAGTTAACCTATGCAAGTACCATGGTTTCTGGAGGAAATTCTGCTTTGAATGTAGAACATCTAAGTTACAAATCAACCCTTGGAACGGAATCTATTTGAAAGTGGGGACTGTCTGTGCCTGCCTCCAGGCTATATGTTCACCCTCCGCCCCACGACACACTCAACACACTCATCAGACCTTGACTGTTCAATCATGGAAATGCACATCAAAACAGAAGGCTTGAATGCAGTGCATGGTTCTGTTCACAAAGCCAAAACATCTGGATGAACAAAGTAGGCTATCCAGATGTTTTAAAATAATTAGTAGGGCAGACAATACATTTGTGTGACTGACGGTTTTTACCTTTTAATTTTTTTTTTCTTTTTTTGTCTTCAGTAGCCCCAGTCTTTGTAACTGAAGTGTTGCTTGTTTAATCGTGCTTTATTCCTGAGATACGGGGAGTGTTGACCTTAGTGGTTGCATTAGAGACTATAAGGAATTAAGTTCTGGGTTGTCTTGTAAGATGTGGACTTGGTGTGGGTCAGGTAAAGGGAAGCAAGGTGAGTGGCCAGGCTATATATATTCCTTTTTATCCTTTCCCTCCCTTTTGCACTCTACTCTGGATTGGAAGCTTGATCTCAGCTCTGATTTCAGCTATTTTAAGCCTCTTAGCTTTCTGTCCTCTTTCTTATATGTGTCCTGTGAAATGTGATTGAAAAGCAGGATGTACTCTATTGCAGTTTTCCCCCAAATACGATCAGGGCCACAAGAATAGGAATACGTTGGATATTCAGTGTGAATGCTGATTCCTAGGCCTCCTTAGCTCTTCTGTCTCAAAGTTTCTGGAAACTATGCACTGGGAGTCTGTCTTTTAGATATACTCTCTAGGTGAGTCTAGTGCAGAACTGCTGCATTATAGCTTTGTTCTGATTATTGTGGCTCATGAAATTTGGGCTTTTCAATTTTATTAATCTATAGAATGTAGAAATCAAAATGATGGTAGAAAAGTTATAAATCTAAGTACCAGGATGCTTCTGAAAATGTAATGTAAGCAAGTCAGGAACTTGGTAACATTTCATCTGAGATACTTGCTCTAGAATCTATTCTTAGGTATGTTGGGCATTTTTCTATCTGAAATCTGATTTCCATAGAAGATCAATAGGGGAATATTTACACTGCCAATATGGTAACCATTTATTATTTGATTTTTACAAAATCCTTGCCTCTAAGCAATTGGCATTCAAAACAAATCATTCCTTCATTAGCCATAATGATACTTTATTGCCTTTGTTCTGAAGTATTCATTTTAGTTCCATTATCCCTATTGTGTAAAGCAGGCACAAAACTAGCCTAAGTCTAGTTTATCACAGCAGAAACTGAACAAAGAGCCTAAATAAATGCAATCTGATGGGTTTCTCCCTCAGATTAGCAACCAGAAGAGTTCATCTTCTCTAAGAGCCCCTAAATTAGTCTGTGGGGAAGCAGTTTGTGTGAAGAATGTCTAGACGGTAGAGCTGTAACGCTTCCAAAATCATTGATAAGCTAATTTATTGCTATTAAACCAATTACTAAGTGAGTTGTTTGAAATCAGGACAAGCCACCTGAGAAGGGAATTTTTCCCACATTTTCATGGAAAAGGCAGAAGGAGAAATGTGGAGACTGGGGACACAGTGCATTTCAGAACCTCTGCAAAAGCCTGGCTCGGGGGAGATACAGGTACTCCTAGAAATGGAAAAAAGCTTCAGGAAGGTTTTTCTCAGGATCTGAACTCAACTCTGCATAGAAAATGGAAGTTAAACAAGTGGCTTAGGCATAAGGAATCTCAAAGCTAGGCCCAGATTTTACGTGTCAGCAGGCTGCCTGGTTGGGTTTCACCTGCTGGTCAGTGATTCTCCTAGCCATGCCTGGCTTTAGATCATTAGCCTCCCATGAGGGACTTGGGGCTTGCTAGCAGTTTTGGTAGAGGGGTGCGGCTCTGGGTATTTCTCTACTCTGGACATGTGTGAATGGCCTTTGCTATTATCTTAGTTTTCTGATTTTTTGTTTCTTTACATTAAAGTTATTCACACTCCTGTTTCAAACTCAGGTGTCTAGTTGGGATTTTTGGCTCTCAGTTTCCATGAAATGTCCCTTCTCTCCACTGCTCTGCATGCAGTAGGACCTTTATCAATGCTGGTGGGCTGCCTGGCATATGGTTCTTTTCCAGAATCTGCTTCAGCACCTGGGAAGGTAAATATTCTAACATGGCTCAAGACCTTACCTTTCACATGTAGACTTATCCTGGGAGTAGAGAGTGCTAAATACAATTGGTGGTGCTGGTGTTTACCTGTCTCATCTCTTCTGGGTCACTGAGGAAACATCTCAATTCTGTTTACCTCAAACTCAGCAACTCTACTCTCAAACAGTGGCTCCCCAAGTGTGGTTGCCAAAAAGCCATGTGACTAAGGTGTCGGTCTTATTGTTTCTGATTACTGTGAGGTTCTGAACTGGAATGTTTTTCTTTTTTTTTTTTTTTTTGTTTTGTTTTGTTTTGTTTTGTTTTGGTTTTTTTTTAGAGTTTTGTCCAAGAGATGTTAATTTCTTAGAACTGAAATGCACTTCCCTCTCATGCAAACCTGATCTAGAGAAACCACTAACTGAGAAGATAAAAGGTGGCTATTATTCTCCATCAGTGACAAAGCCTGCAGTTTATTAAAGAACAAATAGACTATCTCTTTCTGGAAATAAAACTACACAAATGGTATACAAAGTTACATGGATCTCCTCATGACTATAAAAGCAATATGCTTTACATTTACATTGCTTTTACATGATTAATATCAAGCATTCTTCTTTACTTTCATTTGTAAGTACATTGAAATTCTTGTCATAAAAAGTAGAAATGTTTTATGAGTGTTTAAATGTACACATAAAGGTTAAAAGTATTGCTCTCTTTATTTTTAAAAATTTTCTATGATATCAGAACTCATCTTAACTTGAAAGGTCTACCGAACATAATACCTATTATGCTGTTCTTCGTTTCCACTGTTCATCTTGAAAATGCTTCCATTTTCAAGTAAAATCCTCACTCCATCTTTTAAAATCTTTTTACAATGTAAAAGTTCTTTATGTGTAAAAAAAAAAAGGTAGGTAATATGACTTTCAGTAGCTAGGATTCTCATGGAACGATGATGCAATATGAGCATAGTATCTGACTTTCCTGCAGAGGTATAAAACAGACTTCATAAAGAAAAAGTCCATTTTTGGACCTTGTAGCTTTTGTGAAATGTAAGCATAATGCCTACGGCCCTAATTTGGTCAGCAGCTGTCCAGTTCCTGGGTCTTGACATTCCCTTCCCTGGCCTCCGCAGTGTTGTCTGCAGACATCTACCTGTTCTGTAGATCAGAAACTTGGTCACACACTCCTGTGGTGCCTTAATTAAGTCTTGCAAAATACTCCAGGAATTAAGTTTCTGGGAAAAACCTGGGTGTCTAAATTAGCTGCTGAATCACACAAGTTTCTACTTTTCTGAATATCTCATCAAACATTCTTTGTTTCTTCCCTTGCCTTCACCTCCATTGTCTGCCCCAAACAGTCCTACTCCCACAATACAGATACCTTTTATCAGTCCAAAGTGGTGTCTATTAAACAGTCCAGTATCCCTATTGGGATTGACTTTTTTCTCTGAACTGACTACTGTTATCTACTAGGCTGGAGAACCATTATATTGATGACTCCTACTTTTTAAGCTCTTGGAAGGATAATTTGGAATGGACACTAAATAGTATTTAGTCCAAACTTCTCCCCTGGCCAGCTTCCCTCCTCTACTCCCACTTCAGTACACCCTTCCTCACATTATCACTACCTGGAAAAACATCTGGGGGGTTTGACTGTACCTCTGCGCAGGTCTCAGATGGTCCTCTCTTACCCTTTATTCAAGTTCTTACTGCCTAGAGCCCCACAAGTCCTGACTAAGGACTTGCCAGCATGAGGACACATATGAAATAACCTGTTAGTATCGAAAGGAACTCCAACATTTTCTCTGGATGGACAAGCAGTGCAAATTTATGTGGTCAGTCATCCTAAAGTCAGGTGTCAAAACATGATCCCCAGGGGCCTGGTAGCTTATATCAAGCATTAGCAAATTGTGGCACATGGACCAAATCTGTCCTGGTCACTTTTTTTTTTTTTAAGACTTACTTATTTTAGAGAGACAGAGGCAGGAAGAGCATAAGCAGGAAGGGCAGAGGGAGAGGGAGACAAATACCCCAAGCAGACTCCAAGTTGAGCGCCAAGCCTGACATGGAGCTTGAACCCAGGATCCTGAGATTATGACCTGAGTTAAAACCAAGAGTCAGACACTTAACCAATTTCGGCACCCAGGTGCCCCCTGTTCCCTGTTTTTGTAAATAGAGTTTTATTTGAACACAGCCATGATCACTGCTTATTACATGGTGTTTATACCTGCTTTCCTGCTACTACAACAGGGTTGAGTAGTTGTGACAGAGACCGTATGGCTCACAGAGCCAAAAATATTTACTATCTGACCCTTTATAAAAAAAGTTTGCCAACCTCTACCTTGTGTTCATCCATTGGATCCTAAGTAGAATCCTACGTGAGAGGCAAGTACTCAGTTACTCAGGTACCAACTTGGTTGAACTCCAAATTATTTTCAACAAAAGGGATGTAACCTATTTTCAAATTAGTGACATCTGACTAAAGACATTAGTATACGTAGAGGAAAAAAGCCCCATACAAGGTTAAGCTCAAAGACTTCTAGAAGAAATTACTTCAAAATAATGCTACCTAGAGAGAGGCAAACTTGAGATAAATTATTAACAGTTATTGCCATCCAGTAGGAATTCAGAAAATACTGATCCTACTCCTCAGCGGCTGCTCTCTTAGCGGTTCACTTCCTCTGACCACACCCTGCTGCTAAACAAACTGAGTCTCGCTGCTTTGGAGAGAGAATTAGCATTGATTTTCTACCATTAAATAAAATATTACAAAGGCATGCTTATAAATGATTACATCACCAAGGCTTGCAAAAAGACAAGATAAACATTTTTTGTTCCTTAAGCTCATCTACTAAATTGAACCTGATAGGAAGAAAGCAAAATTTCTCATGTAAATCAAATGACTAGATATGCTGACATTTCGTTTCACAAAGTAGTCTTTCTACAAGGTTATACATAGACTACTAAAATTTAAAATGGCTGAAGGAAAGGGTTTTATACTCTATTGTGCTAAGATTTTTTCCCTCTGCATTGATTAAAATAAAGGAGTCGTCACGTCAATGGGCAAAGCCTGTTACATTGCTTTTATCAAAGGCAAGGAGGTGTAAATACAAACTGTAAAGTAGAAGAGAAAGATCATGACTCACTGTCTGACAGCAAAGCTATTAAACATAATCAAAGATTCAGAGCGGATTCACGTTGCCTTTCAACACATTGCTAAAAAACCCCTTTTGCTGTAAAACTAGCATAAAATGTCACAATCCTGACACCACTGTTGGAGAAACTTGGTTTAAGGCATTTAAGACAACTTTAAGACTACAAATGAAGAGGAGCTACTTACCACAGGATAAGTCACACTGCATTTAGTCTAGACACAGGGCCGCTCAAGCTGGGATCAATAATTGATTAAAAGTTCGTCTTTCAGGGCATTATAATCTGAAATCTTAGGGCACTTACTGGCACTTAAAACATATAGTTTGTTGAATGAACGCAGGCTCACACATGTTTACAACAAAGTCAGTGTTGTCTTTTACAAAATACAAGCAATAATAATTTATTCTCAGGAAGTCAGTTGGACCATGAGGTAAGGTACATGGTTCTATATTGAGAAGTGAAAATCCTGCCCATGGTGTAGGATTCCCAGACGTTGAATGAAAGGAACAGATGGGCAGGTGGATGGGACATGTAGGTGCAAGAGAGCAGATATGACAATCCACAAGAGTCCTGAGCATTACCTGAAAAGAACCTATTTATTTTCTGCTCATGACTCCTTTAAAGGCATGTGTTCCAAAATCCACTTACTCCATGTACACTCAGCATGGAGCCTGGAACATAGTATCTACTTAACAAATGCATGTGGCCTAGATGACTGCAAGAATAATTATCATCACTTACTGTTAAACAGTGTGAAAACACAAAGATAGAGAGAGTGACCTATCCAAGGAAGACTGGCTTTGGTTGCCAATATCCACTCAACCTCTGGTCCAACATGTTTGACCTCAGCTTCCTCCCATATGCACCATAACAGTAAGTCACAAACACTGACACTTATTGTAGGGTCCAATGTGACCAACCTATTATAGAATTCAGGATTCATACTGACTTCAGTACTCCCTCTGGCTCCTTATAATTTGTTGTCAATGAAGTTTCTTCTTTGGAAATTTTGGATCATACACTTCCACACAGTGGTTCACCATGGACCTTACCTTAGCCTTGGTACCTTCTGCCTGCTCAGCTCAAAAGTCCCTACTCTAATATCTAACACTTTGGCATCCCCTGACCCCAACCTTGGTTGACCACGACAAGGAGGGAACCTGACCTGGAAGGAATAATCTCAGGAAAAACTTCAACAGATATTTTAATTTCTGTTTTCTTCCTTGAAGCCTTGAGGATCTTTGAGAATTTTTAGCAAAGGCAGGAACAGAGACTCTTTTCTCAATGATAAAAACCCAGAATTTTCTAGTTAACTCTCATCATAGTGGGTAACTGATGGCTTTTCTTTGGTGCTCTGCATGAAAAAAACTGTCACTCCCAACTGCCAACCTTTATAGCAATGGCTGAACAGGTTATTTATTACTCAAGTGTTTAGCATTATCAAATCTCCATATACCACATAATGCTTCATCTGTACTTCCCAAGGAGCTCACATCACTGCTTACCTTATACTATATGTATTGTTTTCTTTCTTTCTCACAGTACTTTGGTAGCTAAGGACAGCTCTTTTGTTTTTCTTACTCATCGTATTCCCCAGAACATAAACAATGAAACTTGTATAAATAAGGACACTAGAAATGCTTACTAAATGTAAAAAGAGAAAACGAGAGGATATGCAAACATATCCAATTCAAATTTAGTGAAATGAATATTTAACTATCAGATTGAAATGAGATTTTTGATTAGTTTTTGTGGCTAGTTTTAATAGTCATTATCAGAATTACATATGTATTCTAAAATCTTGTAGAGGCAACAGATAACATCTATCCCCCTACATCTACCCACACTCTTTCACGCTTTTGATTATCTACAGGTCAATTTCTGTTGATGCTTCCCACTTCCATTATTCTTGCTTAATGTGATCCCAGATGAAATTATAGCTTCCTGCTCTAGGCTCATAGGATGTTCATGTGGATTTTTTTTCTTTATTTTTTAAAAAAATTATACTTGGTAATAAGGATGGGCAAAGTGGGAATTAGCTGAATTTCTCTTAATCTTCTTCAACCTTTAGGTATTCTTTCTCTGCCTGCAACGGCCTTCTACTGCCCTTTGGATGTTCTATGACCTCATTTAGTCCCAAATCTCAAACTGAGTCTCTCTAGTTCTCCTTACAAAATATGTTCTTAGTCTAGTTCTGTTGGAAAGTTTCCAATATATGAATTAGTCATGTGATGTTAATGAAAGATAGCAGCTTAAGGCATTTTTCTGGCCCACAGGGATTTGCATTTTAATAAGGGGCAATGCCTTAACCCAAATGGTAGAACTTAAGTCTTCAGAGACAGCATCAAGGGGTAGGAAACCTTCCAACCCTATCATATTGGCTGCCAGCTCTAACAGTGCAGAGGACTTCCACTCTCACAATGGAGTCCCCCTTTATCACCATGAAAAATCAAGAAATTAAATTCTATGTAAGTCCCAAATGCTGACATTGGCAAATGCTGAACTCATTAAAAAGGGGAAAATGTCAACACAGTGGCTCCAAATAAGTTTTGGATTTGGTGAAAGGAGGAGGGGAAAGAAAGGAAAGGAGGAAGGGAAAGAGAAAGGCAGGAAAGGAGAAGGACTGCTAACGGAATGAAAGAAGTATCTCTTTAATGTGAATGTTAACTATACTATATTACTCGAATGCATGCATTTTTTTTAAAAAAAAGATTTTATTTATTTATTTGACAGAGAGAAACACAGCCAGAGAGGGAACACAAGCAGGGGGAGTGAGAGAGGGAGAAGCAGGCTTCCCGCCGAGCAGGAGCCCGATGTGGGGCTTGATCCCGGGTCTCCGCTAGTGTGTAAATAGGGAATACTAATTTTGACAAACAGGTGTCTCAGGGCTATTTAACCAATTGTTATTAATTGAAGTGAATGACCAATTTGTCATTGCTAAGAATGGTAGAAAAGGAGTTCTGTAGTCACATATTTGTAAAGAAAGTCAGAAAGAAATGAATTTGCCCCATAGCAGGAGAATTCAGCTATATTTTTTGAACACATGACTTTCTGATCGTTTCAGAAAACAGTAAGTCACACACTCGGCAGAACATGCTGCTGGCCTTGTGTTAGCTCATGGATACCCTCTTGCAGATGTGGGTAAAAGTCAGGAGTGGGCTTGAGAGATGAACCTACATCAAAGAAATCAGTGCAGTGGGTTTTCAAGTGTGTAACTGTGCTGACTCCTAAATTTTCTTTAAAAAATTTTTCAATTTAAATTAAAATAATTAACATATAGTGTAGTATTACTTTCAGAGGTAGAATTAAGTGATTTATCAGTTGTCTACAACACCCATTGCTCATTTCATCAAATGCCCTCCTTTTTTTTTTTTTTTTTAAAGATTTTATTTATTTGACAGAGAGAAACACAGCCAGAGAGGGAACACAAGCAGGCGGACTGAGAGAGGGAGAAGCAGGCTTCCTGCCGAGCAGGGAGCCCGATGTGGGACTCGATTCCGGGTCTCCGGGATCGTGACCTGAGCTGAACGCAGTTGCCCAACCAACTGAGCCGCCCAAGTGCCCCACATCAAATGCCCTCCTTAATGCCCATCAGCCAGTTACTCCTTCCTTCCACCCACCTCCCCTCTAGCAACTCTCAGTTTGTGTCCTATAGTTGAGTCTCTTATGATTTGCCTCCCCTCTGTTTTTGTCTTATTTTATTTTTCCTTCTTCTCCTATGTTCAACATTTTGCTTCTTAAATTCCACATGAGTGTGATCATATGGTATTTTTCTTTCTCTGACTGACTTATTTTACTTAGCATAATACACTCTTGCTCCATTCACATCCACATCATTGCAAATAGCAAGACTTTATTCTTTTTTATGGCTGAGTAGTACTTCTGTTTCTTAAACTTTGAAACTTTACAAAGATGTCATTTTATTTATCTTTTAAAAAGAAAAAATAATGAAATAATTGGAAATATAAGAATTAAAATTTATTCTAAAGTGAAAAATTCAGGTAATTGTACAGCATAAGTTCTATAGAAATTCTAAAGCAAACAAAATAATAATAATGGTTGTTAAATTGCTTAGGAAAAAACTAATGTGTCTCCTGTATCTCTGAAATGACTCTACACTGCTTTAATTATCCTTTGCTTTTCCATTTCCATCCATAAACAGTTTATGAGATTCAGCAGATTAGATGCAGATGAAGATTTAGATCTGATGGCAAACAGACACACAAAAATATGTTCAACATAGTCATCTGAGAGATACAAAACAAAAACACAATGAAATATTACTTTGCTTCTGTTGGAGTGGCTAGAATCAAAAAGACAAGCAATCACAAGTGTTGGAAAAGACATGGAGAAAAAAGAACTCTTGTGCCTTATTGGATAGTCACTGTGGAAAACAGTGGAGTTTCCTTTAAAAATTAAAAACTAAACCAGATAGGAGCGCCTGGGTGGCTCAGTTGTTAAGCGGCTATCTTTGGTTCAGGTCATGTTCCTGGAGTTCCGGGTCCAAGCCCCACATTGGGCCCCCTGCTCAGTGGGAAGCTTCCTTCTCTCTCTCTCTCTCTCTCTCTCTCTCTCTCTCTCTCTCTCTCTCTCACTGCTCATGTTCCCTCTTTAGCTGTGTTTCTCTCTGTCAAATAAATAAGTAAAATCTTAAAAACAAAACAAAACAAAAAACTAAACCAGATAATCCAGTAATTCCACTACTGGGTATTTACTGAAAGTAAATAAAAACAGTTATTCAAAAGAGATTATGCTGAGTGAAATTGAGTGAAATAAGCCAAGTAGAGAAAGTCAAGTATCACATGGTTTCACTTACTTGCAGTGCATGAGGGGTAACCTGGAGGACAGTGGGAGAAGGAAAGTAAATGGGAAGTAGTGTAATCCAGGGAGAGAAACAAAACAACAGAGACTTTGGACACAGAAACAAACTGAGGGACTTGGAGGGAGGGGGTTGGAGGGATGGGAGAGCCTGGTGGTGGGTACTGGGGGCACCTATTGCGTGGAACATTGGGTGTGGGGAATGGGGAATGAATCTTGGAACACTGGAAAAAAAATTAAGTAACAATAAAAAAAAAGTTCAATAATGTAAAAAAAAATATATGAATCCTTATGTTTATTACAGCATTATTTACAATAGCCAAATTACAAAGGCAACCCAAGGATCCATTGACAGATGAATGGATAAAGAAGATGTATTACACATACACACACACACACACACACACACACACACACACACACACGAACACACATACAGACACACACATATTATTTAGCTATGAAAAAGGATGAGACTTGTCATTTGTAACAACATGAATGGACCTAGAGGGTATTATGCTAAGTGCAAGAAGTTAGATAGATAAAGACAAATATAATATGATTTCACTTATATGTGGAATCTAAAACAAAACAAAACAAAAAAACAAAACCAGAAACAGACCCATAAATACAGAGAATAAACTGATGGTTGCCAGAGGTGTATAGGGTGGGAGGATTGACAGTATGGATGAAGGGGAGTAGGAAACTCAGGCTTCCATTTATATAATGAACACTTGACTGGCGTAAAAGGCACAGCATAGGGAATATAGCCAGTGGTACTGCACTAGTGCTGTGTGATGACAGATGGTAGCCGCCCTTGTAGTGCGCATAGCTTAACATACAGATTGTCAAGTCACGGTGGCGTACAACTGAAACTAATGTATGTAACATTGTATATCAGTTATACTTTAATTAAAAATAAATAAAATATAGAAAGAAAATATTTTATAGCTATGAGAACATTTCATTTGAAAAATGGACAAAAGAACAGACAAGTCTTAAAAGAGACATAATCCTATATAAATATATTAACAATGCTCAATATCATTGGCAATCAGGGAAATACAGATTAATGCTAAATGTCAAACATTTTGCTGTTTCCTCATTTCACAGAAAGAAGTTTGACTCTACTAAATGCTACTGCTGCTGATGTCGTTTAATAGTGGCCAGTGTTTAAACTGTTTCAACTGCTCTACGAAAAATATCGGCACTGTTTTGTAAAATCAAACCTCAGAAACATAATTTCCGCTATTCTTTTCCTAGTTATACCTGAGAAAACCTTGCTTATGTGCACTAGAAGGCATTGTTTATAACATCAAAAAATCTAGAATGTTCATTAGCAGAAGTATGGATAAATAAATTGATATTTTCACATTGGCATATTGGACAATGCTAAAAATGAGTGACGTATGGTTGTAATAACAACTATATACTGACACATTTAAAAATAATATTCACAGAAAAAGCAAGCAATAAAGATTTGTTGCTTGTATTTGTAGTATATGATTTTTATAAAACTCAAAACCAAGGAAACCAAGCAATATGTTGTTTAGGGATATAAACATGCTAAATATTTCTTCCTTCTTAAATGGCAAAAATGATAAACAAAATTTATTACAATAGAGAATTCTGAGCAGGAAGTAAAAGTAAAAGGTAATGTACACATGCAATGGTATTAGGGTTATTTTAATTAAGTTGGGTGATAGTTTCATAGATCTAAGTCATATTCATAACTTGCATATATATTTCAAATATTTTTTGAATGTTCAAATATAAATGTGCTATAAAATCAAAACACAGAATTATGTCATTCCTGCGGTCACACTTTTTTTACGGCTCCTTAATATTTGCCAAACAAAGTGTCACATACTTAGCGTGATGTTCTAGATGCAACTTTTTTTTTGCTGTGTTAGGTCACCTTTTAGCAACGTTAGAACAGATTGCTTTTCCTCTCATATACTGCCACATATATTGCTGCTCTACTGTCCCTTAATAGATTTACAATATATTTTACACTCATATCTTTTCTTAAACTGTTCCCTCAGCTTTCAGTGTTTCTCCCCTGCTTCTTCAAAGCCTTCTCATCCGTCAGCATCTAGCTCTTCCTCATCTTCTCAGTGAGGACTGACTTAACCAGGATTACTTCTTCCATTTTGGATTACTTGTACCTACATTGCAGAATAATATGCATCCATCAGGTAGGAAATAGTCAAACTGTAATGGTGAAGCAACTGTCATACTACAAAGGAAAAAGACTACATTTAAAGCAATCTTGGAGCAAGCATTCATCAGAAAGTGAGAGTGCATAGCGCTGGTAGAGTACAAGGGCAAGAAGAGATTGGAGCCAGAATGAGAGATGCATGGAACAGCATCAGTGGATTAAACTACCTTAGTAAGAACTTCTAGAATCATTCAGAGTCATTATAGTCTTTCTCGTAGCCACATCTGGCTGAGAGATGTCATCAGTACCTCAGTAAGGACAAACTGGAAGTATGTATCATCAGCTCTCCACTCCATAGCATTAATATATTGTGGCATATAATTCTCTTTATCCCATTATGTACCCTTCATATAGTTTCAATAAGCTCCTAAGTTGCCTTCATACAGTAGTGAAGTGAACACTCCCTGTGGCCAACATTATTATAGTTAGATAGCTTTACTCCATTATTGCAATCAAGATTTTGGTTCTCATCAATCAAAGAGCAGCATTCTTTAGAAGACTTATTTTTGTAAAGGGTGAGCTTCAAGCTACAAGGTTGATTTAGTTAGGTGATTCATCAGTAGTGATTCAACTACGGTATACAAGGTCTGGGGACCTGAAGGCAGGGGACCTGCAGGGAGGAGTAGTTTATCACTGCACTGACAATATTTAGAATTGTTAGTGCAGGGTGATCACAAAGAGACTAATGCTTAGTCAACTGTATTATTCTTTTAAACTGTATTATTTTTTAAATTCTCTTTAAATGATGTACCCCCTTACATATCTGCATCTGTGAAGGACCACTCTTACCATGTTACCAACTCACCTTGGTATTTATTTTCGGTTTCTCCTACCAGATTGTAACTTCTTTGAGGGTATGAAAGAGATCTTAATTACCTTTGGGTTGCAAAAACCTAACATTTAGTAAATTCTTAGTAGATGCTGGCCAAAGAAAGGAGTCTCATTTGTTAGGATGTGCTTGGTGACAAGTACCCACATATCCAATTTACACTGATACTAACAAGGAAGCAGATACAGTGACTCACGAGACAAACTTGGTTCGGTGACTCAACAATGTTCGGTCAAACATCCACTTTCTTTTTGCTTCTCCAGTGTACCTTCTGGAGTGTCAGCTCACTCATATAGATATGAACTGCCTGCCAACAGTCGCAGAGGCCACAGAACTCCCTGTCCATGACCAAGAAAAATAAAGAAGAACAATTCCAGAAGCATCCTCACAAGAACAAAGAAGCTTCTATTCTCAGTATTATTCTCCGTTCTCATTCCCCTGGCCTGGGTCATGTTCTTAGCTCTGGATCAATGATTTCTAGAGCCAGGGTTCGAGAAGAGATCTTCTCCCAGAGATGGGAAGGAATACTAGAATATTGTCCAGGTAAAGGTGAAAATGGAAATTGTGAGGTCATCATTGTGTTCCCTAAAGAATAAAGTATAACTGCACATAGAGAGATCTTAAGACAGGTTTTGACTTGGAAAAGGATTTATGATATTAGGCACAACCTAAAAATGGTTCGAACCATTTCTAGGAGAAAATTTATATGTTTGGTTACTTGTATTATCAAAGTTTTACTTTTCAGAGTATTTGCATAAGGATGATCTTATCTGTACTGTGTTATTATCATTCAGAGAAGTAATCCGGGAAGATATTTCTACTCTGGACTCTTTTTATTCCAATTTACTATGTGGGCTATTATTGTAATGCATTTGAAAAGTATCTAAAAACATAATAAGCTTATTTATTATTATGGTATAATAATATTATTTTACTGGCCACACTTGACTTTGATTAAAAGTAAGTCCACAAAAATTTTATTGAATATTATTTTGCATCCAAGTCAAGAATGACAGACAGGTCACAGACATTTCACCATACGGTGTTTTCACTGGTGTTCAAGAGCAGCTGTACTAACATTCCTGGAAAGAAATAGACCAAGGACCCTGAAAACTATGTACTTATACATTAAAATATATGCTTCACTTTTTGGCATGCATTTAGAGAGCTGTATGTACCATCCATCCTTCCTTGGTGCAAAAAGTAGACCTCTCAGAGAAGCTATTAAATGTATTCTATTTATCCTAATCTGACAAGTACCAAACACATTACTTTATAAGTTTTCCCAATAGTATTGCTTTTAATGTAGGATAGGTTATAATAAAAATAATAAATAAGCTAAAATAAAAAATAATAAAAAAGGCTATCTCACCATTTAGTCATTCCTTTATTTCACAGATAGTTAATGAACTCTTACTTTGGGCTAATCTTTAGAATGATGGGGCATTTACATCTAGTATGGAAGCTGATAATACACACATAAATATATGTGGGGAAAATCACTATGGAGAAAATAAGATAGGTGAGAATTAGAAAAAGGGAGAAAATGCTAAATACCTACAAAACATGTGGTTGAAGAGAATCAAATAATTTCCCCATACTTTTCTAAACATGAGACATAAACCCATTTGACCACAATCTTTCCAACTGCAGCATTCAGGAAGAGTCTTTAGTTCATCTCACTGTCTTCCCTCATGCTTTCCTTCTTTGGACCAAGAAAGCTTCTACATCTTATGGATAGCTTTCTGTTTTTTTGTTTTTAATTTTAAAGTACTACTTAAATTCTCCATCATTACAAGCTTTCCTCTAAGTTATAACAGAGCTATATTAGTCATAAATTTAGAAATTATAGTTACTTAGGAAAAAAGTTAAAACAACTTAATTTAAAAAAAACCTCTCCATTTGGTAAAGTAAAATTTAGAATGATAGCTGTTTATCCTTTAATATACCTCCTTGATTGTTATAGCTTAGGCAGCAGAAAAGAAAGCAATCCAACCAAAAGCAAGAGTGGTGGGAGGAATGGACTCTGGACTGGAATTAGCCATCATGAAACTGAAAATTAGGGCAGGTTGAGCTTAGGGAAAAAGAATATTTCAACTCTAACCATAAAGGAATGACTGCTTATAATACTGTCTTAAGAATTGTACATTTCAAAACATCAAGGGAAACTTTGAAAGATTGTGAATATCAGAAAATGGAAGACATCAAGGATACATGGAGTTCAGAGACAATTGTTTCTTGATTTCAAATATAGACAAGACTTGGTCTCACAATGGAAAGTACACAAACAACAAGTCAGTCAGAAGGGTGATTTTGACTTTTCTCTGAAACTTCTAGCTATTCTGAAAGTCTAAGAAATCTCAAGGTATTATCTGAAATCTCTCTTTTCAAAGGTTTGAATTGTAACCCTGTCTGGAGAGGGATTCTAAACTATTTTTCTGTGTTTGTGTATCCATGCATATGTTTCACATAGAAGATATTAGGGGTGTTTGAGATTGAAAGAGGAAAAATACAAAAAGAACACCACTACAGTGACTTCTTGAGGAAAATATCATTTGAGAAAAGCTAAAGATGAAATTGACCTCAGTTTGAGGATATTTGCTGAATGGGTTCTATTA
The DNA here is from genome assembly GCA_004023965.1 of Spilogale gracilis. Taxonomy (NCBI): domain Eukaryota; kingdom Metazoa; phylum Chordata; class Mammalia; order Carnivora; family Mephitidae; genus Spilogale; species Spilogale gracilis. The sequence goes on along the minus strand of PITA01004595.1, from coordinate 48,332 downwards.
TTCTCATTATATTCATCATTAAGACTGATTTTTTGGGGGGTAGCTTTTTTTAAGTAATCTCCACACCAAATGTGGGGTTTGAACTCGTAACCCCAAGATCAAGTTGCATGCTCCACTGACTGGCCAACCAGGCACCCCAAGACTGATTTTAATGAATGAAAAGTTCAAACTAATTCACTTTTAATATTCATATATAGTTGCAATTTAACCAGGAAAGAGTCCCTATCAATTAGGAATGTTGCCTCTCTAACTTATTGATATTATTTATACTCCCTAAAACTTGAATGGAATTTTGTTCTTTTCAAAACATTTTTTATGAGTTATCTCATATTATTGCTTGCCTGAATTTTCTTTTATTTTTATTGTGGTAAAAAGGCAAATAACACAAAATTTACCATTTTTGCCATTTTTAAGTAGATGGCTGAGTAGTGTTAAGTATATTCATATTGTTGTGCAACAGATCTCTGGACATTTACATCTTGCAAAACTGAAACTCTATATCCATTGAACAATAATTCCCCTTCTTCTCAAGAACTACCTTCAGCCTCTGGCAATCACCATTCTACTTTCTGTTTTAAGATTTGGCTACTGTAGATGCTGCATACAAATGGAATTATGAAATATTCATCTTTTTGTGACTGGCTTATTTCACTTAGCATAACGTCCTCAAGTTTCATCCATTTGTGGCATACAACAAGATTTCATTCTTTTAAAAAAACTAAATAATATTCCATTGTATATATACCATGTTTTATTTATCCATTCATCTCTCAATGGACATTTAGGTTACTTTTGCCTCTTGGCTATTGTGAATAAATTTCATGGAGTTTCTTACAAGCCTGTCTATGTTATTTTAGAACTCAGGTCCAAGACTTGAGAGCTGATGTTACGTCATTGTAAGTTCTTCTCTCTAGTCTTCCCTTTCTACTGGAGGCTACTTAGGATGAACAGAGAAAACACAGATCTTAGGCTCAGGAAAGTTAGCCCATTGTTTGGGGGTGTCGATTCATGGATTCTTCAGTCTAGAAAAGGAACCCAGTTCATTCAATTATCCTATATTTAAATTTCCTTTCCAAAAGTCCTGTCAATTGTTTTTCTGATCTATGCTAGAAATCACTGTGATGGGTTAGGTCTAAGGCACAACAACTGCCATTAGATTGTTCTAGCAGAAAATTCTTCCTCAGGCTACACTGACATGAAGTTTCCACCAGTTCTACTTTGCTTTGGAGTGAGAGTGTCTGTGTCCCCCGCCAAATTTATATGTTGAAACAGTAATTAAATGGTATTGGAAAGTGGGGTTACTGGGATAATTAGGTCATGAGGATGAAGACCCATGATGAAACTAGTAACCTTATAAGAAGAAGAAGAGAACTGTTCCTTGGTCCCTGTCATGTGAGGACAAAAGAAGATGGATAATAGTAAAACAAGAAGAGTGACCTCACCAAATACCAATTCTGCTGCTGCCTTGATCCATGAGAAATAAATGTTTGTTCTTAAAACCACATAGTTTATGGTATCTTATTATAGCTGCTTGAAATGACTAAGACATGTTCCTTGGATTCATGAATAACATATCATAAAATCACAGAATGTCAAGGAGCCTTGCCAACAACACTGCTGGGCCCCTCCATTCATAGGCTCATTTCACTTCCTTTAGGGAAAGTCCTCAAATATCTGAACACAGGACCATTTTAAGTCTTCCATTCTCCTGGCTAAACATTGTTGGCTCCTAAGATCCTTTTTTAACTGAAGTGTTTGTGGACCCTCTGCCCTTTAAGTTGCTCTTTTCAGAGCACACATCAATTGGTCTGTATTTCTTTTAAACTGTAAGACCCAGAACTGAACAATACACATTCCTTCCATGCTGACAATGATCTATTAATCCACACCTTTGAACATGATCACCTGACCAGCTATGAATTCAATGAAAACTGATTAAGAGCTCAGACCCTGTAGCTGAAAAGACTTGGTTTGAAACAGCTCTTTTTAGGTATGTGACAAAGGAAAATCAATCTCATTAAGCCATTGTTTCCTCATCCATTTAATAGAGATTACATAGTACCAACTCACATAGCAGAATGCATAGTGCCTGGCACATAACAAGTACTCGACTAGTGTACCTTCCTATAGATCTATACTTTCCCACCTATTTACAATTGACATTGTGAGAGACAATGAGATCTAAAGAGTTAAGGAGAGAAATTATTACTAAAATAATATTTTCAAAAAATCTGCATTACTTAGGATAGTTATCCAAGGAAAGGGTAAGCATCGTAAATTGCTTTAACCCTGTAAAGAGGATTTATTACAAGGAGTTAATTGGTTTCATTCAGTTTGGAGCCATAACATCTGGAATTTATTCTAGCTGACTGCATGTAAACCTTTGAATTTATTAATCCAGTTCATCAGCAATCTGCTAATTCTGCATGAACAATAGAATTAACTGGATGTGCTGACCCTATAATTTTAAGACTGCTTTCTTCTATCACCAATACTACCTCAAACCCCCAATGGATTCTGAAGAAAGGGTCCTACTTGTATGCAGTGATGATAAGATGTTGTTGAACACTTTCTAGACATACTGAATTATCTTTTGACATAACCCTTTCAGTACTTGGACTATATTAGCATGTTATTCACATTTTATCTAAAACAGAATCCTTATTTTTCTTAAATATAGCATTAAAATATGTTTTTGAAGTTGAATTTCTATTTCAAATGTCTCAAGAGACATGTTATACAGTGAAAAGCATATGAATTTGGAGTTGGCAGTGAAAGATCTGAAGTCAGTTGGCTATGGTTCAAATCCTGGAGCTTTTACCCACTAGCTCTCCGACTTGAACAAAGTTTTTTTCCTATGCTACCCTTTCAGATCATATCAATAAAATGGAAGTAGTAATATTACCTACTTCAGAAAGTTGCTGTAAATGAAATAATGTATATGAAATGTTTCTACAGTACAAGGTCTGGCTCAATAAATATTCCTTCTTGTCCTTCATCATCATCATAATCTGGATTCATAGATCACATTGCCATTTGCTAGGTGATCATTGGCAAGTTACTTTACTCTCTGATGTCTCCATTTTCTTAACTTTTTAAAAAGGTTTAGTTGTAAGTATTCCATAGGATTATTGTAAGATTAAATGAAGTATATCTAAATAACTTGGGATAGAGGCTCAAAAAATTATCATGCGTTATTTCTTTCCTTTTCTGTTTCCAACTCTTGCTTCATTCTTCACTGATATATGTCTATATATGCATCTATTTATATTTGCAGTAATATATTTAGGAGAGATGTATTTGTTTTCCTGCTTTTACATAACTTGCTTTGAGCCAGGACACATGTTTCTCAAACATTATGCAACATATTACCTACTATAAGCAGTCTCTGATAAGATGGCAAGGGTTGGAATTCAGACTCTCATTGCTCTTGCTCTGTGGATGACCCATTGAGATGTTTAGCTGCCATTGGGGCAAGAGGTCTCTAGACAGTCTATTGGAATTTCATCTGCTAAATGCTGAAGTTAGCAGAGACCAAAGAAATATATTAAGAAGGCATGGCTCCCAGATTTATTGGCAAGTCCAAGGCAATATAAAAGCAAAATTTGATATAACTAGAGGCTTTTCATACTATCATTTTTCACCTTTGCCATATCCTCTCTAGCTGACCTAAGCGATTTCTTAGTAAGGTTTTAGAAATCAGATTGGGGATTTAATGCCTTGCTTTAACAAAAGCATGCTTTTGTTAAATAGTCACCAGATATCCAAAATGGCGGTTGTGAGGCTAACTAGGACATCTGACCCTAGGTGAGCCCAATGATGTGGACATTTCCCAGAACTTGGTGCTGGAAAGCACCCAAGCAGCCCTGCCCATTTACAAAGCTATAATAAATCACCCCACTGTGCTAATGTACATAGCCAGCTATGCCTGCTTCTGTAAAAGAATAAGCTTACTGCTGTTGTTTTGCTGTTGAATGGAGATTTGTTCACCTGGTATATTCTGCTCCTTGGGAGACATACCCACCAGGGTTTGTTTCATTTCTTTTGGAAACATGCCCACAAGGGCAGGTCTCGTCTCTTTAAAAACCCAGGCCACCCTAGGGTCGGGGCCCTCACATAGCCTGGACTCTAGCGAGTGGTTTCTGGCCAGCTACAATAAACCTCTCATTGTTTAACACTTAATGGTATTGGCGGTGATCCACTGAGTGTGCCCTATCACGTTTGGGGGCTTGCTCGGGATGCAGCACTCAGCTCTCACCACTAGTTCTGACTGGCCTTGGGAGTTTGAGAGCCAGTGAGTGTACAGGGGCCAACCCTCCCAGTGGCTGACGAAGTGCTTTCACTTTGGTCGGGGGGATCCTTGGTAAGGTCTGGCGCCCGTGGCTTTGGGCAGACTCACAACACCATAGACAGATCCTGAGAGGCACCTGGCTCACCTCTGGAGGGAAGTCTGGTAGCGTGCACACATCTGTATGGGCCAATATAAGGCTGTATGCAGCGTTAACTCCTAGGCCTAGAGTCCTGGTGAAACGTCACTGGGCCCACCGGTCTGTTCTCTGTCTCTGGGTCCGCCAGTCTGCTCTCCGTCTCTGGTCCCACTGGTCTGCTCTCCGTCTCTGGGCCTGCTGGTCTGCTCTCCATCTCTGGGCCTGCCAGTCTGTTTTATTTGTTCTCTGTTGTCTTGTTTTCTATCATTATTGTCCATACTTAGAATAATGGGACAGCAATGTTCCAACCTTTCCACCCTAACTAACCCCTTGGACTAGTCCTCTGTTATTTTAAAGATTTTCAGGATGAAGCCTGGAAGTCTGGGGACTGGGTCCACAAAGGGAAACTAACCATGTTTTGTTCCCTCGAATGCCAACCTTTAAGGTTGGATGGCCCCCTGAAGGGACCTTTGACCTGGCGGCAACTACAAGAATACAGAACACCATCTTTGGAACTCCAGGTCACCCAGATCAGACATGGCCTGGAGGCTCCTGGTTGAAGGTCAGCCACCTCGGATAAAAAGGGCCCTAACATGGGGCTCCTCACCCTCTAACTTTTCCTCCATTCTTGTTTCTAAGGCAGTTCCTGACACAAGACCCCCAGTCCTACAGAACCCTCCAGAAGAGGCAAAAGGGCCCCCGAGATGCTAGACGGCCTCTTAGCCCAGCCCACACACGGAGCAGTTCCTTCTACCAGCCCGTGCACCCGCTGGTTTCCCAGTAAGCCCTGCCTGTGTCGTATCCCCTCCCCATAAACTGCCTACAAGCCCAGACTCTTCTTTCTGGGCCATGGCCCCACAGGGAAACCTGGCCCTGGACCCCATTCCGCCAATCCTTCCCTTGAGACAGGCTCCAAACCTGGGGGGTGGAGGCCAGAGAACAGACCCCCTGACCCTTCATGGTCTATGTCCTGTTCTCCACCAGTGATCTATATAATTGGAAAAACCAGAATCCTTCCTTTTCTGAAAAATTTCAGGATTTGATCCCCCTGTTGGAGACTGTGTTCTTTACCCACCAGTCCACCTGAGATGACTGTCAGCAACTCCTCCAAACCCTCTTTATATCCACAAAGAAAGATAGCACATCCACTGGAAGGCCAAGAAACTCGTTTTAGGACCTGATGGGAGACCTGCAGGAATCACCCGCCTGGGACGAGTCTTCCCCACTGAGAGACCAAGCTGGGCCCCTAATACTGAGCACAGTAGGGAGTCTCTCACCACCTATCGCCGGATCTGTTGGGGGGTCTCTGGGCAGCTTCAAGGTGGCCCACAAATTTATCTAAGGTGAGTGAGGTTACTCAGGGCCCAGATGAATCACCTGTTGCTTTTCTGGAGCAGCTCCTGGATGCCTGGTGTGTACCCATAGATCCTGAAGCCCCAGAAAATCAGTGGGCCTTAAATATTAACTTTGCCTCCCAGTCTGCCCCTGATATTAGAAAAAACAAATTACAAAGGATTAAGGACTTCGAGGGGAAACTGTTAACGGAGTTGATAGAGGTTGCACAAAAAGTTTATAACAACCGAGACAGTCCCAAAGATAGGCAGGCTAAAAAAAAAAAAAAAATGGCCAAAGTTATAGTGACAGCCCTTGAAGAGGCAGGACCAGAAAAAGGGAACTCAGGACTCAGTAGGAAAGGGGAAGAGGACAAAAAGAAGACCTCCTTAGGAAAGGACCAATGTGCCTACTGCAAAGAGATTGGACACTGGAAAAGCAAATGACCCAATAAAAAGCCTAAAGCGGTGCCAGTGCTCCAACTGGGGACCGACTGACAGGGCTGGGGCTCTGCCACTAGCCCCCCAGAGCTCAGGGTAAAACTGACTGTAGGGGGCAAGCCTGTGGACTTTTTAGTAGACACTGGGGCCACACACTCAGTCCTCCAGCAAGTGAATGGCCCCCTAAACAACAAAAAGACTTTCATTCAAGGAGCAACTGGGACACAGCTCTGTTCCTGGACTACAGAATGGACAATGAACTTAGGAAAGGGAACTGTCACTCACTCGTTCCTAGTCATACCTGAATGCCCGTACCCACTTCTGGGAAGGGACCTGCTCCAAAAACTATGGGCCAGCATAAACTTTGAGGAAGCTTCCATTAATATAAATCTTAAAAGTCCCAGCGAACCCAGCAAAATTCTCCTTACCCTTCCCTTGGGGGAAGAATATCTGGTTTTAGGGGAAAAACCACAACCGTTTCACATTCGTGGACAAAAGACAAGGGGTTGCCTGGGGCGTCCTGACCCAGAGACTAGGTCCATGGAACAGACTAGTAGCCTATCTCTCAAAAAAAAATAGACCCAGTGGAGGCAGGATGGCCCTCTTGCTTGAGAGCTATTGCTGCCACCACCCTGCTCACCTAAGATTCTGAGAAGGTGACCTTGGGCCAAGATCTGCTCATCACAGTAGAGGCACTTCTGCGGGGAGCCCCTGAAAGATGGATGTCCAATGCCCGAATAACCCACTACCAGGCGCTGCTCCTGGATCAGCCCCACATTAAGTTCCGACAGATGACAGCACTCAGCCCTGCCACCTTGCTGCCTGAAGCAGACTTAACAAAACCCCAACATGACTGCTTAGAAATGGTCAGCACCCTCCAAGGACTGCAAGCAGACCTGACTGACGTCCCTTGGCCAGAACCTGACCTACTCCTGTTCTCAGATGGCAGCAGCTCCGTATCTGATGGTGTCAGGTATGTGGGGGCAGCAGTAGTGACACTACAAGAGACCCTATGGGCAAAACCTTTACCCCCATGGACTCAGCCCCCGCAAAACTGAGTTAATCGCCCTGACGAAAGCCCTAAAGCTGGGTGCCAAGAAGACTGTAAATATCTATATGGATGGCCGGTACACATTTGCCACCACCCACATCCATGGGGCTATTTACAGAGAAAGGGGGTTACTCACAGCCAAGGGCAAGGACATCAAAAATAAAACTGAGATCCTAGAACTGCTTGCAGCCATCTGGGCCCCAGGAAAGGTGGCTATAATCCATTGCCCCGGTCATGAAAAGGGAGAGACTAAAGAAGCAATCGGTAACCCACTGGCAGACCAGGCAGCTAAAGAGGTGCCCTCCAAGGAGGTCTTCCTTCCATGAGCCCTGGGTCGACAATTTCTATAGTAACTTCATAAAGGAACTCATCTGGGAAAAACCAAACTAACTAGACTAATCAGAAAAGAATTCTTCCTCCCCCATTTAGACCAACTCACCCAAGAAATCATTCAAGGGTGTGTAGCTTGTCAGCAGACTAACAGCATGAAGGTCCAGTATAAACTTCCCAGGCACCTGGGACCATGTTATAAATACCTCCTCGTTCTCGTAGCCACATTCTCAGGATGGCTAGAAGCATTCCCTACCAAAACTGAAACTGTACAGGTAACTGTCAAAAAGATTTTAAATGACATTATCCCACGATATGGGCTACCCATTTCTGTGGGGTCTGATAACAGGCCCACCTTTATATCTAAAATTACTAAAGGAATTGCTAAATCACTGGGGATCAACTGGAACCTACATTGTGCATATCACCCTCAGAGCTCAGGCCAGGTAGAAAGAATAAATCGGACCTTAAAGGAGACCCTAACTAAATTATCCATAGAGACCAGCGAAGGGTGGGTGACACTACTTCCCCTTACCCTCCTTAGGGCATGAGGGATTTATACATAAGGGATTTAACTTCATTTGAGATTTTATTTGGCAGACCACCGCCACTGCTTCCCAAAGTTGGGCTAGAGATAATATCAGAAACCTCTAATCATAACCTGCTTCAGTCATTACAGGCTCTTCAAAAGGTTCAAAAAGAAATAATAAAGATGGTTTGTGCAGCCATCCAAGGACCTGTTCCTGTGGACTCCCACCCCTTCCAGCCTGGTGACCAAATGTGGATCAAGGCACACTGTCAATGGGGATGTATTTTCAACCTACCACAGAGAAGGACAACCTATTGATCCTAGGGATTCTTTTCTCCAGAAATAATTGGAATATAGAAACCATGTGCAAACTCAGTTACTTGAAGAGAGAATGAGAAGATGATAGTGGCAGAAGCAACAAGAGAAGAGAAATAAAATATTGAACATATTAAAAATGAAAAAGGGCAGAAAAGTGGCAATTATTAATGAGATGTTTGCAAACAGTTGAAAATAAAGCAAAGAAAGAAGGATGGAAAAACACATGAAAAAGAAAAAACTGGAAGAATCAAAGATGTAAGAACAACATACTGAAAAGAGCCAACTGACTTTGAGTACATTTTTCTGTCTCATCTTTATGTTATCTGCTTAATTTAATAGAAAAGAGTCCAGGAACTGTATTGATAAAGAGAAGAAATTTTTAAAGAAAAGCTTTTGTAATTCATTCCTAGTTCTCAAAGACCCAAGGTTGAGTGACCATTTCCGTTGCCTGCAAAACTTGAGTGTCTTCAGCACAAACGGATCATGCTACTGGTTTCCTGGCCAAGGACTCACATGATGTATGGGGCTCTCACTCATATAATTCACTTATTGGTGATTTCTGAATAATCTCTAAATTTTTCAACACATTCAGGCCATGTTGACAGCATTTGGAAAACTGCTACTGCCTTAGAGCAATAATGGCCTGGAAATTGCTTTAAGTCGATGTTACAGTAGCAGCCACAAGTAAAGAAACTTGAAAACTGGTAGGAAATGAGATCAAAGACCACTGTTACTTTTTTTTTTCTTTATATCCAGATTGGGTGGTAACTAAGGACTGGATCAACATATGTTTACTTCCTTAGCGACGGGCTCTAGAAAATATCACTGGGGAGTTTATTCTGCAGATCATTCATAAAATATGGCTCTCAGATGTCAGTAAACCAATGTGCGAAATGTTCTGCCTGTGCACAAAAGGGGGAGTCACATGTTGCTTAAAAGGACTTGAGCAGTCTGGCACTTCTGTCTGATTCACTGTATCTTGAACTTACACTACTTACTTCTTATTTTTCTGGCTCTGCAAACTGAGTAATAGTAATCAGGTTAAACCAAGGATGGCAAAATTCCTGGCACTTTCAAGTGCATTTAGTCCAATAACATCGTCATGTCAATGACCTTTGCCTAGCACATGGCATGGGAGGGAGCAGAGAAGATGACAGGGTCTCATGGATTCTATCAATCACCACAGAAATTCTCCCCAAGACCATCAGAAACATGATGAAGCATCTCCATCAGCCACGTCTGTGGAAATCTGAGCCAAAGATTGATGGCTCTGAAGACTGTTAAGTTTAATAGTAGAATGCTATTCCTGAGTTCTCAAACTGACTTACCAGAAACCAGCTTTGCATCCTTGGCAAGTCATTTAAAATCTTTCCGGGGCTCTGCTGCTAGTCTATAAAATGGGGATAGCATGTCTTACTGGATTGTTGTGACAATCAACCTGTAGTTGATTGAAATGGTTTTAGAAAGTTAGGATCTATTTAAACAAACGAGGTACCAAGAGGTAGGTACTATGATGGTTAAGAGCATCCTGGAGCCAAACTGCATGGATGAGAAACATCCATGATATTGCCCATCTAACTGAATGTATAGGTGTCCATAAACTTCCCTCATGTAACTCTCTCCAGAGATAATTCACTCCTCTCATGTGCTTCTCTCTTGCTAATAAGAAAATTGGTTTCTTCTCCTACCCCACCAACAACTCTCCTAAAACTGCCCTCACAGGCTCAGAGTAAAACCTCCTTTGGTAAGATCTAGCAGACTTTTTTCAGTCCAGCTCTACCACTTACTGGCTATGTGACCTCCCTTGCTTTCCTCTCTTCAGGTTAAAATGGAAATACAAATAGTTTCCAATATAAGTACATGCTGTTATACATTCATTCAAACCCACAGAATGTACAACATCAAGAATGAACCCTGGATTTTGTATTTTTAACTTATGTGCCAATGTAGGTTTAATTGCAACAAATATGCCACTCTGGTGGGAAATATTGATATTGGGGGAGGCTGTGCTTATGGGGAGACAGAGGATATTGGGGGAATCTGTACTTTCTGCTCACTTTTGTTGTGAATCTAAAACTATTTTTTTAAAGGTTTTATTTATTTGACAGAGAGATCACAAGTAGGCAGAGAGGCAGGCAGAGAGAGAGGAGGAAACAGGCTCCCTGCCTAGCAGAGAGCCTGACTTGGACCTCGATTCCAGGACCCTGAGATAATGACCTGAGCTGAAGGTAGAAGCTTTAACCCTCTGATCTACCTAGGCACCCTGAATCTAAAACTATTTTAAAAAGAAAAGTCTATTAAAAAGCAGTATCTATGTCCTAAGGCATTATGAGGATTTAAAAATGTAGTATATCTAAGGAAACTATATAATCCCCAAGATACAGTAAACACTCAAAGTGTTGGCTGTGAGGTGCCCGGGTGGCTCAGTCAGTTGGGCTCTGCCTTCAGCTTAGGTCATGGTCCCAGGGTCTTGGGACCAAGCCCGGCATCCTCGAGCCCCATTTCATGCTCCCCACTCAGCGGGGAGTCTACTTCACCCTCTCCCTCTGCTCTTCCCCTGCTCATGTGCTCTCTCTCAAATAAAAAAATAAAATATACATATATTTTTAAATGTTGACTGCTGCCATAACTCCAAGTAAATATTCTTTGTTCCCTCTTTTTCCTTTCATTTCATTATCTTCAACATTGGGCTGTGGTAGATTATCGTTAGGTCAACAGAATACCAACAGTACATGTTTAAGAGCAATATCTTCCATTAAAGAACATTGTTTTGTTTATATAAAGTAATAAATGCAACGGATTCATTCCTCTCCCCCTCTATCACTTTCCCCTACTCTGTGCAGTTATGGGTGTCACACCAATTGACCACTGGTTCAGTCCTACGCAGAGACACTAGGACTTCCCATGGAAGTCACTGTCCTGCTGAAGTTACAGCCACAGCACTATCAGATTCAGCAGTTTCTACCCCACTAGCTTATTTCCAGGTGAAGTTAAGTCCTTGCCAGTAGATCTTACTGTATGTTGGCTTCAATGCTGTAGAAAAGGCTCACCAGGACTTAGTTCTGGCCATCTGCTATAAGTTTAAAGCTGTAATTATCTCCAGTGAGTGCTGTGAATCCAAACAGGTTCAACTTCTAATTACGTCAGCGCTACTCACAACTTTAATTGTTTTTTTTAATGTGATGCCCCCAAATGAGAAGATTTGACAGAAAGTTTATCATAATATTTTACAATATCAATAAAGCTTATCCACATGTCCAATTTACAATTTTATGCATCTTAATGTATTCTACTTTTTGTTACGTTGGTTGTGTGGACTGAGTTTATGGAAATATTCGGATCATAAAATGTCTCTTCCAATTAAAGGCATTTTGCATTTGTTTTAGCACAATGGCATCAGGTTTGACATTGAGCTTAGAGTTTTTGTTTCTGGAAAAATTCATATAGAAAAGCATTATATAAGTTGCAATACTGTGTATGAAACATTGCCCTTCCAAGTGAAAGTCTGCCAAGTATCTTCTGTGGGCGGATGAATGGGGAAAACAATATCTTGGGAAAAGACACTCGATTGACAGGGCAAAGACGCGCGGAAACAAATCCACTTACGTGTAGAGAACCATCAAGTACTGCTGTTCTGACTCTGAGGCATCAGCCCATGATCCAGTCTATAAGCAGAAAAGAAAGTGGAACAGAACAAAAGAAGGGCCATCGAGATGGAAGCCTTTGATTTTAAATCATGCTGTGCAAGTGGGAGATGTCTGTAATAAAACACACTGGTTTGCTTCATGCGCAAGAGAGGGTGTCCTCAAACAGCCCTAGAGAGGAGTCAAACACACGCTGGCAATTTGAAGAAGGAGATATCAGGAGGAGATTGAATGGTAGCAATGGTGCCAAACAAAAGATGCTGGAGTTACAATCTCACTTGAAACACTTGAAACAATACGAGGCTCAGAGTGAATTGTACCAATGCAGCACAGAGGGAAAGGTCCTGGTTAGCCTTGGATGGTGGTGATCTTGGGGGTACAGGAGAAACAGAGGTGCTAAAAACTGCATGTGCAGAGAAATAAGAGTCTGGCACACGCAGATGATTTTCTATATATTTAATCCCCAATAGGATGGTATTTGGAGGTGGGGCCTCTGCGAGGTGGTTAGATTTAGATGAAGTCATTAGGGTAGAGCCCTAGTGATAGGATTAGTGTCCTTATAAGAAGAGGAAGGGACCGCTCTCTGCCCTGGGAGAATACTGCTAGAAAACAGTTATCTGTGAATTAGGAAGTGTGCCCTTACCAAGAACCCACTCATACTTGTCCTCTAATCTCAGACTTCCAGACTCCAGAACTGTGAGAAATAATTTGTTTAAACCACCCCATCTATACTACTCTGTTATAGCATTCTGAGCTAAGACACTAATACTTTCTTTGTTATGAGAATTAACTGACAGAGTATTTGGAAAGTCCTGAATATAGGGAATGGTGCATTGTAAGTACTCAATAAACACGAGCTATTAAAATCTTTTTAAAAGCACTAGCTACTGCTTTTTTATGTATTGCTTTCATGTTAACAGGCACAAAATGACATATTTTGATCAAAATTTACAGTAGGAACATCTTTCTAAACACTGAGATTTATTCTCCTACCTGTTAAATAATAACATTTATATTTGCTATTCATAATTTCTAGTGTGAAAACACACAGGTAGGCACTGGGGAGACAGCACTAGAGTGACAGAAAGGGCATGGTGTTTGGATCCAGAAGACTGGCTTCAGTTACAACTCGGTTAGTAGGGATGAAGCCGTGACAAACCAATTCTAGCTTCAAGCCTTAGTCTCTACATCCGCAAAAGACTTCCCTCTCAGGAGATTATAGACTTGAAAGTATTGTGTAAACTGTAAAGCACAGTACAAATATTAATTATTATGTTAACACAGTGTGAAGGTTTGAAAAAAAGCAAGGAAACAACACATTACTGGTGAAGTTTGAAGAGCTTTCTAATTTAGGAATTGTTGCAGATAGCATTAAGAACTGAGACGCATTGTATTAGATTTCATTTAAAACAAACAAAAAAATGAAATGTGATTCAACCTTGAAAAAAATATTACTTGGTATGCATGAAGAAAGGACTGTGAAACAGATTCAGAGAAACCTAGAGAGCAGCACTGTGGCCCAGCCACCCAGTGGCTATAGGAAGTCAGAAAACAGATTTGAGCTTTTAGCGTGTCAAGCAGCATTTAAAACGGCAGCACTGGGTGTGGGGCATAAACAATGAATCTTGGAACACTGAAAAAATAAAATAAATTAAAAAAACAAACAAACAAACACCCGGCAGTTCTATTTCTGGCTTTTATCAAGAGACAATGGGCTCCTTTCTTCCTTTTGGAGCCTGGATAGAGCTGGTCGAAAACCCTTCTGGGCACTGCAGCTGAGTTATAAGGGCAGGATGCCTCACCCACTATGCGTGTGCGTGCCGCCCCACACACACACCTTGGGATTCTGTCTATGAAGGAAAAGGGGATCTAATTGGAGGAGGAAGACCTGGGAAGGCTTCACCATCACCCACAGTTCTGTGGATCAGTGGAATGTCCTTTAGCTCTTTTCATGCTTTTCTCACAGGGATTTTATCCACTTCAACAGTACACATGTTTCGTTTGGATCTGTTTGAATCTGATCTGAGTATAAGTGTACAGGAAGCAGGTAGGAAAGAACACAAAATACATTAGAAAGGGTAGAGGGATAAAAATAATCATAACATTTGGTATGGCAACATGTTGAAGAAAAAAATCCAGATTTCATTTATTAAAGATTTTTTTAAAAAGCTTTAAATAGGGGCACCTGGGTGGCTCAGTTGGTTAAGCGACTGCCTTCGGCTCAGGTCATGATCCTGGAGACCCAGGATCGAGTCCCACATCGGGCTCCCTGCTCGGCGGGGAGCCTGCTTCTCCCTCTCTCCCCCCTCTGCTTGTGTTCTCTCTCTGTCTGTGTTTCTCTCTGTCAAATAAATAAAATCTTTAAAAAAAAAAGCTTTAAATAATAGGGAGAGGGAGAAAATATATGGATCTGACAATGTTTACAATCAGCAGACGTTTCCACGGCAGGCCTTAGTGAGGTGTGTCCTTGTACATAATTCAGGTTGTCACTTTCCTCCCATATTTAGGAATACAGTGACTGAGTCAGTGCCTTGCATTTTTCCACAGCTCTTCTGTAATCCCCTAACATCATTCTTACATTCACTATTTCCACCTACCATTTTACAATAGAGAAATGTCAGTGGTAAGTATGTTAGAGTTTGCATGCTGTTCAGTTGAATCCCTAGGGTATATTAAGAAGTAGGAGATATTTGCTTTCCCCCATTCTCCATCATTCTTGTTAGCACCCATCATCACTGCCCATTCAAGACGGTCATCCCTTAGTGATTCTCAGGGGACCCTCTGAGTGGGCAAGACTGACTTCCACTGACATTCACTCATGGTCCAGGTCTTTCCCTTTAATCTCTCCCCTCCCACTGTCACCATTGTCAAGTGCCCTTCCTTGGGTCTTTCTAGTATGTTAAAACTAATGGAACATATAGATAGATAGACAGATAGATAGGTAGATAAATAAGGTGTTAATGACTGCTAATGACTTAAAGAACTCCCCAATCAATTGATTCAAATAAGGAATTCACTGGAAAGTTAAAATAAGGGTGAAGAAGAAAACAAATAAGAAATTGGGAAAAGAATGGAATATTCATTTACACATGAGTCCAAGATATCTCCTTAATTCCCATTATACTTTTTGGAATAAATGTTAAATATCTGAACTCCGTTTACTACTTGAATGTTTATTGTAAATCTTAATTAGAGAAGTATCAAAATAAACTAAATATTTAATAAGGGCAGATTGTATACATTCAAACAATAAAATAATATGAAGCCATTGAAAATAATATTGTAGAAGAATATTTAATTATATGCAAATACCACATCACTTTAAGTCCAAGATATACATGGTTTGCTTTTTTGTATTTCTGAAATTGGAGGTCTCTAACAATCAATCTTGAAACAATTAAACAATTAATTACTAAGCAGAGGAGTGAGTTGTGACTTAAGATATTGACTTCACGTGCAAATGTTGTTGTACATAGAGAGAAAGGATTTGGTTTATCCATATGTTACCTTAGCTGAGTTATTTGTAATGGTAGGAACATATATGTTGCATTTTAACTTGTTTCTACTTCAAATTGTCATTTTAGTTGTCATTTTAATTGTCTTAAAATACATTTTGATACAGCTTTGACATGAAAAATATTGTGTATGCAAACGATTGTGTCTGTCATATGCCAGACAATGCAATTAACACACTAGAAATAGCCAAATCTCTAGGAATAGATTACAGGATTTTCAAAGCCAAGAGAAGCTAGTGTGACTGATTCATACATCATGAAAGACTCTCACCCAGACACCAACATATCAAAAGCTTCTGGCTGACTTTCAAGAGAAGTTGCTTAACTTCCATCCATTTTTAATAAAATTAACCAAAAAAAACCCCAAGCTGAATCTAACATGATGGGATTTAGGACTTCTAACCTGGTAATATTTAGATGAGATATTTGGCTTCAGTTGATACTGTAATGGGCTGAGATCCGGGAGGATGCTGGGATGGGAGGTATTATGCACATGGGTTGGATGTGAATCTTTGGGGCCCCAAAGATGGGTTTGATGGGGTCAAAAAATGCCATTCTTCTCCAAAGGTATATTTTCTTTTGAATACTTATAACCTGTAAATATTATCTTATAGGGCAAACAGTGTGATTAAACTGAGGGTTCTTGAGTGTCGACATTTTGCCTGGGTTACCTGAGTGGGCCCTAAGTCTGAGTACAAGTATGCTTATAAGAAAGAAATAGAGGGCGTCTGAGGTATGCACGTGCTTTAACAGTGGAGAAGGAGATATGAGGATGAACAAAGACACTGAAGTGATGTAGCCGCAAACCAAGAAACACTTGCAGCCTCCACAAGCCAGAAGAGGCAAGAGAAACTCAGAGAAAGTGCAGTCTTGTCAAAATCTTGATTTTACACCTCTGGCCTCTGGAACTGAGAGGTAATAAATTTTTGTTGTTTTAAACTATCAAGTTTGTGGTAATTTGTTTCAGCAGCCCCAAAATACTGATGCAGAAGACAGGGGCCTATAATAGTATGGTATGGCATTATCGGTACTGATAAACTACAAAAGGTTACAAATACACTGCAGGATAATGCTATTTCAGCTTAAAAGGAGTGGGTATTGATATATGAGTAAAAAATAAAGAAATACATCTGGAAGATAATATGTCTTAGTCTGCTTGGGCTGCCGTAACAAAATATAGAATAAGGAGCTTAAGCCACATAATTTTTTTTTTCACAGTTCTGAAGACAGAAAAGGCCAGCATGACTGGGGTGCCATGAGAGCTATCTTCCTGGCTTGCAGTCTCCTTACCGCATTTTCACATGGTGGAGAGAGAGAGAGAGAGAGAGAGAGAGAGAGAGAGAGAGAGAGAGAGAGAGAGAAAGAGAGAGAGAGTGTGTCTGATCTTTCTTCCTTTTCTTACAAAGATATTCATCCCATTTGGAAGGCCTTACTACCATGACCTCATCTAAACCTAATTACCTCCAAAAGGCCCCACCTCCTAAGACCAACATCGGGAGTTAGAGCTTCAACATACGAATTTTGAAGGAACACAAACATTCAGTCTATAACACCATCTGTAACATGGTATTTCTGGTAACTGAAAGTTTAGGTGATATTTAATCATATTCTTCTATATATATTTAAGGGGATACAAATCTAATCCACTGTTGATAGGAAAAGAACTCTTTCCCTTGAATGGATCAAGTGGCCCAATTAGGGTGGGAAAGATCATACCCTCCAGCAAAGAACATGGGCAATTCTCTCACTTTACAGTGAGGAAAAGACTTCATTGCCCTAAAGAAGGAGAAATATTTTTTTCTGTTGTTCATGATGACGTCTCTGGTTTTGATAGCTTTTTAAATATATCCAAGTAGCCCAAGAATCAATAGTGGTAAGAGAATAGGACTTTGATGGGAGGGATTGGAAGGATGGAAATATTAATAAAGAGGAAGGTTAAAGAAGGGTAAATCATTGCTCAGCAAATGATAGATAATGTGCTAAAAGTGTGGCAAGTGCTTATAGAGGGGCACTGTTTTAGGGTCTCAGGGGCATTTTAGGTCAGGTCTAGATACCAGACTACAAGATCTTTTTGGTGGGTACTTTATCACAGGAGTGGGAACCATGCCCAGCAGGCCCCAAAGTCCCTACTCCTCCTACCACCCAGCAACCTTAGGACACCGTCAGGTAGTTCAAGAGTAAAGAAGATCTTCGGTTACTGGGGCAGTGAAGACAACCTCATACTGCTGTATTTGGTAGTTAAAATGAGGTCATCACATCAGCCTGGGATAAAGGATGCTTCTTTTCACATTTTTTTACAGTAAATATGCAACAGTTTAAGAAAAACAATACAAAAAGGAAAATAGAAGCCCTCCAAAATGAAGTAAAAGACGTTTCTTTATATATCTACCAAAAACCATTTGTTGAATCTTAAAAGAAGAAGGAGAAAAACTCTTCAGTGGTGTCATCTCATGGTTTAAAATACAAGTGAGTGCTTGGCCTGGAGATAGTTCTCTGAGGCTTGGGACTGTGGAATTAGAAGAAGCTGACACTTAAGTGAAACTAAAAAATGAACTCTAAAAGTGTGAACAAAAGCTGATGGATATAATCGCATCTAGCTCCCAAAGGACGAAGCTTAAATCCATCTTTCCTTCATGAGGCTCTGTGGTGTTAATGGCATCTCTAGGTTCAAAAAAAGCACAGCTGTCTTGTGCTGGTCAATGAGCTTCTGGCCTAGAACAAATCACTCTGATTTAATTGCCTGTTACCTGGTACAGAGGAAGGGATTAGATGTTTATGATGACATAGCTTTGTACCTTCACTCAATCAGTTGGTTTGAAAGAACATGAATTTTCCCTACTCTCAGTCAGGGGTGAATGAACATGTGACATACAAATACCTAAATCCAAGAGATATTAAAGGCCAGATACCAAATGCTGCTTATATATAAATAAAAATGAGTTTTAAGATGCCTGAGGTTCTTTTAGATTCCATTCTGCAAGGCAGAATGCACTGAGTGCAGAGTCAGACAGACTTAAGGATGGAACTGCTTCTGCTACAAACTATTTGTGTTAAACTGTATATAGTATTAAGTTCTGAGTCTTTGATCTCTTGATTGTAAATAGGGGGATGATGATACCTATCTCATGGGAGTGTCATGAAGGTTAATATGACAATGTATCTAAAGTTTTTAATCCAGTGCCTTATGTAAACCCAGTTACTATTGTTCTTCGATGCTACATCACCAATGTGAGCTTTGTCACATTGCAAGTTTAAAGGAGAAATGCTGTGGGTCAAGGCATATTTTCCCATCATCCTTAAGTCATTTTTACTGCATACTTTCAAGGTGAGTGTTGGCTACTGCTCTGTGTCAGGAAGGGCGATGTACCAGGACCAATGGAGTCCAAGCCAGGAACAGAGGCAGGTGGGCAGATTCCTGACAAATATAAGGCTATTAAAAAGATGGAGATGAACATGTAGGGCATAGGACTGACATTATTAACTTGCAGTGTAAGGTCTCTGGGTATAAAACATATCGGCACTGTGTCAATAAATAATCATAGCAAATCTCATAAAGAAGCTTGGTGTTCCAGAAATATTTGGAAGCAGGCCAGATATGTGCTGGCAAAACAGGCTAAAAAATGATGACCTGAGATGAGCACTATGGATAGCTCCAAGGGAAGCCGTTTCTTCTTCCCTGAAAAGGAGGCAATTGTTCAAACCATTTATGAAGAAGCCAACATCTCTCTGCCTTAAAGAACCAAGATCTGTTAAGGCATATTGGATCCCCAACACCAGAGGAAATTTTTTCACTATTTCTAAATATAGGTCAGCAATATTGGACAGAGTTGTTCAAAACTGGTTCTCCCTGTAGAGAAAAGGAGATCTGATATGACCTTCATTGGTTTGACTTAAGGTTGCTCTTCATTCTTGGAGATCCTAAACTAATTCATGATTGTATCAGGAAGGTCCTTGCTTTCCTGAACACTAAAGCCATGTTGAAGTTTAGGGTTAGTGGTGGGTTGACTGTAGAATGTTTCAACTATATGAGGTCATTAGTATAGGAAGGGGCTCCCAGGTGTATAGCTCTAGGGCCGTATTTATTCCAGTCCATTAGATAGTCTAAGCTTACTGCTGTTAGAGTCCATAAAGGGGTAGATATAAATTCTGCTCTACTTTCTGTGTACCCTTGGGAAAGTCATTTGGTCTTTCTTGATGTCTGTTTTCTTATCTGAAAGATAAAGAAATTGAACTATAATATTGTAGGGGAAGATAAGAGGTTCTATTATTAAAGATAAAATAATTTATAGCATTTGGTTTAAAATTATTACTTCAGAGATTACAGAGATGGAAAATATATCCAAAATATCTGTAAAGATATATAGACTTGAGATTCAACCAAGCACCCTAGGGCCACAAAAAAATGAAAGTGATGAAGGAACCATAAGTGCTTGGTTGCAAAATACTACGGTGTCTTAGAACTGGAACAAAGGTAGAGTAGCCCCTTAGATCTCCTATACCAAGAACTGGCAGAAATAAGGCTTTGAGTGGACAGGTGTCCTCCAAGTTTTGAGACCTCCAGATAACAGAATGCAGGGTTTTGCAATGTCCAAAATGTCTGAAGGGCAGTGATTCAGAATGCAGGAAAGAGCTGTGGGCTAAAATGACCCTTATAGAAATTCTTCTAATAAAGCAGTGCTTTGCTGATGGGCTTTCATGTTTCTTGGAAAAAAGAAGTCTATTGTCATTTCTGAATAATGAAACTGGGGCTCCTAAGTTGTCATGTTCTCCAGGTACTGGATGGAATAAACCCTTGTATTTTCTGGAACTGCGATTCTCAAAGTGTATCTTTTGGACCCCTGTGTGTATCTGCTACCATTTTTGGAGGCTTATCATATCCTCCCCTTTCCAACTACGTATCCCCCGGAAGCCCTATTTTCTTCTTATATTTCAACCAAAATAATGGATCATAGCATATTGACTACAAAGCAATTATGAGAACCCAGTTGTTTTCTATTGGGCCAGACAGTAACAAGATTTCCAGAATACAAACAGTGCCATTGTTCTCAATAATTTGTTTTGGAAAATGTAGTTATTGTCTTTAAAAAAGATGTTACTTATTTTTAATATATAAAGACCTCATTGCATCTTAAAATTAAACAAAAATGTAAATCTCCTAGTTTTAATCTCTAACATGGTAAAAACAATCCATATAATAAAAAATTCTTTGGGAATCTTTAGTAATTCTTGAGAGTGTAAAGAGAACAAAATATTTGACAACTACTGTTGCAGAGGCATCAGGATCCAAGTTTTTCTGAATTGTCTTTTAATAATAGAGTAATACTGAGCAAAAACTTGGTTTCTGAGTTTGTATGAGATGTTGCAATGTCTGGGAAATACACAGGCTCCCCTCAGGACATTTAGATTATTTACCTAGGTTTATGTGGCTTAACCCTTGTGAGGTCACCCCTTTGTGGCTTTGAATCTTTCTACCTTGGACTGGCTTTGAACTTAGCAGATAATACTAATCAGCATCACATTATTCACTTGCATTTCAGCCTCTAGAATAACCCAGTGATGAAAGAAAGTGCCCTGTAACCAGACATAATTGAACTGATTGAAGAGAAACTAAGCATAAATATAAGGAAAATCTCTTGTTGTTGGTGAGAAATAATTCCATTTTAAAACATTATCTCTAGGTATCTGGTTGGTTTCATCACTTAGATACCAGATGCAAAAGTATCTCTCAATTTTTCACTGGAGTGTAATTTCAGAAAACATTAGGCACTACTGCTAACTTTACCTTTGGAGCAAAAAGATTTATAACTGTGGGCGAACCTCAGAAATTAGGCTAATTAAAATAAAGTCCAAACAAAATATAAGAAAACAAATTTATAATGGAAATGATTTCAAATTAAACACTAAAAGATGAAATTTTAATGTTTTAGAATATGTCATATTTCCACCTAATACATAGTGAAATTAAAAAAAATACATATATTATTGAACTTAAAGAAAGCAAAACTATTGCTTTATGTTTTTGAGCTAATTACTCAGTCACTAATTTTTTTACATCTACTAAATAAGGAGAATGTATCAATAATCACTAGCTCTAATAGTCATTCATATGTAGGCCATAAACCAAGTAGTTTTCTTAAACATATTGTGTTCTCATGTAGTAAGACATGTCGTCTGATGTTTTATATTTTTTTCTGTTTACCCTATACACTATTTTTACTATAAAGTGCAAAGGTAAATTTCATCACAACCTTAGATCAATTATCACAAAATAGTGAATGGTGACACTAGTTCAGTGACTCTTTGTAGACCTCAAGACCATCTGCATAGAAAATTATAGTATCTCAGACAAGAGTAGAATTTTTACCCTTAAAGAATTTCAGTAAGATAATTTTGGATTCACGTGATCATTGAGTATTCTTTTCCTTTACATGTTTTGTTGCTGGTGGGAGTAGGGTAGAGATAGAGGTGAAGGGAAAGAATAATCCTTGGGTCAGTTCAGTGAGTTCTTTGGTTCATTGAAATTTATGTCTCTTGATTTAGGAATTTCAGTTGTTACTAACTCTGGGTTTTATCCAACTCAAAACAACTTTTTTTTTTTTTTTTAAGTTTATGATTCCCAAGGCAGTGGAATAAAAACTTATCAAGGACCATGTTAATTCAAAGTCATCAGCTTATAGCTTGTCTACCATGCTACTGCATTTTAAATAACCAATTATTATGTAAAATTCTGACCTGGGTGGCATTAAGAATTTGCAGAAGTCATGAAACCTTTATGATTTAAAAAATCTTGAATCTTCATTAAAGAACACAGAAATCTAATTAAAAGCTAACTAAAAGGAATGAGAATTTTTGAATATCTGGTATTCTCTACTTATTCAGTACATCTAGAAAGTTGGAAACTGTGGTCAATGTCAGGTAAAAGACACTAAAGTCTTTCTCTTGGGGTAATTTCAGTCTCTTGAGAAGAAGGGTCAATTGTTTATGTTACACAATTCACTCATCTCATATCAAAAGGAAGAAGGAATACTCAATTATAAGGTATAGCACAGATTCATTAACGTCAGAATATCTGTGCAGGCAATTCTCCAATACAAATGGAATTTATATTTACATTACAGTACATTAATACTGTAGATTGCATCAAAGTCTATGATTATTATACAAAGATCCCAAGTAAACAAGCGCTCAAACTACAATGAACATTTGAGAAGAGTAATTAGATGACTCCCTTATCCTCTTTATACCAAAAGGATTTCTTTTTTGACAAAGCAACAGAGAAAGAATACCATAGCAAAGGGTAAGACCCATGAAGAAGACAATCAAAATGAATGAAAAAGATAGGATTTATCATTAGAGAAAGATCAGCGGCACATATTCTTACTCCCAAAGATAACAAGATGGTTCTGAGAAGGGAGACAAACTATAAGAGACTCTTAATCTCATGAAACAAACTGAAGGTTGCTGGGGGGTGGTGGGAGGGGATAGGGTGGCTGGGTCATGGACATTGGGAAAAGTATGTGCTATGATGAATGGTGTGAACTGTATAAGACTGACAATTCACAGACCTGTACTCCTGAAATAAATAATACATTATATATTAATAAAAAAAAACAAAAACCAAAACAAACAAACAAAAAACTGAAAAGAAAATAGTAACACTAATATGGCAAATGCCAGTCCCCGCCTATTCTTCACTGCAGAACTGGACTTCATCTCTACAGCACCAGCCCTGTCCAGATTTAGAGCCACTGAGAGCTGATGGCCAATGTATGTGTGGAGCCTCAAAGAGTCTTGAGATATGTCAGCCTCAGGTGGATCCCTGAGATTTTACCCAGATTTCCTCTTCTGTTGAGTAGGATATTGCAACCTTGGCTTGATCTCTGGCACTCTGCAAAACTATTGCATTTTCTCCTCCTTTTTCCATTTTGAGGTCTGATTTTGGTTCTACCAATTCCCAGCTGCTGATTCTTGTTCCCATAGGCTGCTCATCCAGAAAACACACACTGTTCTACTTCTTTTAAGATATATCTGTTGTTCTCTGACAGGGAAAAACTTCTAATTCTTTCAGTGTTATTCTCTGCTTCTGTCTTTGTCTGTCTACATGAGGAATTTCTACAATGGAGGATGATCAAAGGCAGTACAGACCATGAGACAGACAAACTCTCCTTTTTCTGTATTGCTTTAGCTGCTCACAAATTGTTTGCATATCCTCTGGTTTAACTGCATGCAGACCTGCTAAATTATTTCCTGTTGTCCTTAGCTTCTCTTGCCCCAACCAGGAGCTATGATCAGATACCAAAACTTTCTGGTTGCATTAAATAAATTGTCTGTAACTGTGTGTATTTGCTCTAGCACATAAACTAAATTGTCTGTAACATAGTATATTTTCAATGATGAATAACACCTGCACAGCATTTTCTGGTTGAAATGAGAGAGAGGAGGCAAAGGAGAGAGGGAAAGAGAGAAAGGACACCCAACAATAACAATAGCAAAATACAAAGAGAAACTTAATCCTATAGGATAGGATGGCTTAAATGAAGTCCTCAATACATCTTCCAAATAGATGATGCATTCTTTACTCCTTTTCTCTAGATAACTTAGAATAATATACTTATTCTCAGTGCAAAAAGGGCAAGAATCTCCCAGTCAGAATTCCCTATATAATATACTCAGTCAAAAGTTAAACCAGAAGTTCAAAAATGGTAATAAGGAGGGTACATCTGCAGAAGAATTTTCTCTAAGAGAATATTTAAATGCTGCCACTCTAATGCATCATTTCCAAAACCAAAGTCTGGTTTCAATAGCACTGCTTATACTTACTGGATAAGTGAGCAAGTAAGCAAATGCGTGAGTGAATGGGGTGAGAGAGCCATGAATTCATAGGAATTCTATGTCCTGTCCCTGTAATTCTTCCTTGGTGACTCTATAACTGTTTAGCAGCCTTTTTTTAAAATGCTGAACTCCCCAAATGGGATCCATTTCATGGATGCCTTACAAGTTGAATGACCCTAATACATTAAAGCAAGTGGTATCTATTGACAGTGATTGAGTCTGGTATCATTTGTAGTCATCTGAATAGAAATTGAGAACAATTTCCAGTGTCCAGATATTTGGCATAATGTAGGTGGGCTGTTCAGGTAATTGAACATTTACCTTCTATTCAGATGTTTTAGTTGGTATGTGCATAACATACATACCTTCTATCAGCAAAGATCAAGTAAGTGAGTAAGTTAATAAAATAGGCAATATGAAAATCACAAAAATAGACAAGAACAAACAAAAAAACCTTAATTTTACTATAAAAGCTAATTCCTATATAGCATATATTGAGATAAAACAAGTACTATTTTTATCAAAGTGATCTATCCCGCTCTATCTCCAGAGTTACATTACCAAGAAAACCTACTTGAAAAAAAAAATCACATTTTAACTATAGGATGGGAAAAGGAAATAGAGAGTTAGAATTTTGGACATGGGATAATATTGTTTTTCATGAATGAGTTTCAATAATACAGTTGTATTGATAGTGATATCATTGGGCAAAAATCAAGAGTAGAAGTACAGCTCATTTTGCTCAAGAGCTGTGACTGTTTCTTCTCAGTCACTAAGGAAATTGTTACTAGGCCAGAATTCTTACACTTTCTTATCACCTCTAACACCCACTGCTCTTATAAAGAACCAAGTCTCTCAAACAAAGCAGTGTTAAGTGAATGACAAATTTTCCCTCTGTAGATAAGAGGTACTGCCTAGGATTCTGCTATAACACATGGTATTCATGGAAATTAATCCTATTTTCTATAGATTTGATAAGCTTATGGTAAATTATGTTATAGAAACTTGAGTACAAAAGGTACTTGTAATCATTTATTTTTACTGTTATAGTACTTATTTATATGTCATTTAAAAACATCTCAAAACCAACACACACACACACACACACACACACAGAGGACCAGAAAACATACAGAATGACAAAAATAAAGTTAAAGTATAGTCAGGTAGCACACACACAGAGGACCAGAAAACATACAGAATGACAAAAATAAAGTTAAAGTATAGTCAGGTAGCCTGGGATAATTTCAAACTCTCTCTGAGTAGGAGGGTTTTGGTAGTTATATTGAAATGACTATTTTGCTTGACCTTGATTGCTGTAACCAATGGTACTATTTCAAAAATTGTTTTATGTATTGATAATTAATCAACTACTAAGATGATACTGCATTATACACATTATATAATTTAGTTTATACTGTCTACTGGAAGCTAGAATTCTTGTCTACTTATCCTACCTTTAAATTTCAGTGATTGTAAAAACTAACATGGACATTCTAAAACAATATTTGTTAAGATTACATTCACCACATGCAGAAAGGCATGAACTTATTTTTATCACACCTTTGTCCTAGAGACTAAAGAATGTAATTAATTGTTTCATCAGTCAAGAGGAAGAGAAGAAACTGGGGATTTATTACGTTTTGTTGTCATTGATGAACCACTGTGGATAAATCCTATTTAAGAACAGTTAATTTACATCTGATAAAACTCTACCAAGAAAAGGATACTTAGAGTCTTGCTGAGGAAATTGTGTTCCCTTCCTTGACCTCCATGATTTGGTCACAGCTTGATATACATCTTTGTTTTCTGCCCTCCCCACTTGTGCACTCTATAATCCAAACAAATCCATGTCCTCTGTGTTCATTATGTGCTTATGCCTTCACCAGTCTGGGTTTTCTGTTGGAAAAAATCTCCCTAAAAATGGAAAAACTCATCTAAAAACTGTAACAGCCCATATAAAAGGGAGGAGACATAATTATTACTTAACAAGTTAAAATGACCTCACTAGTAACCAAAGAATGGAAATGAAAGCATGAATAAAATATCATTTTTACCTATTAAGTTTCAGAGAGATAAATCGATAGATGTCTCCTTGCTGGTGAAGTTGAGTTGAATCTGGAACCCTCTTATATGGCTGGAGAATGGATTATTTTGCTTTTTCCAAATAGCTTGATATAGTATATTAAGAGGTGTAAAAAATTTTGGAAACAGAGATCTGAAAATCCCACTTCTATAAATTTATCTTAAGGAAAGAAACCAGAGGAGGAGAAAAAAAAACCTTACCTGTAAAGATGTCTACTTCCACTATCATTTTTTTAAAGACTTTACTTATTTGAGAGAGAGACAAAGCAAGAGAGAGAGAGAGAGAGATCATGAGCAGAGGGAGGGGCAGAGGAAGAAGCAGACTCCCCGCTGAGCAGGGAACCTGATGTAGGGCTCAATCCCAGGACCCTGGGGTTATGGCCTGAGCCAAAGGCAGATGCTTAACCGACTGAGCCACCCAGGTGCCCCCTTCCAATATCATTTTTGATATTGAAAAGAACATGAATGTCAAATAATAGTGGAAATAATAATTAAATTATGGGTAAATCTACCTCATAGAATACAATCCAAAAGTGATAATTATGAGGACAGTTATGGCAAGAAAGAAAAAGACTTTTGGTAAGTTTAAAAGTTTTTCAAAAGTATATATACAATATAAATATCAATATATAAAATATATATACATAATCAAAAACATGCTTGAAAGACATGCAATGCAGATAATAGGTTTGTAAGGATGATGGAATCATGTGTGTTTTCCAATGTATTTTTCAAACACTCTATAATATTCTCATGTCACTTTATGGTAACAATAATTAGAATTCATTTTTAACTCCCAGTTCAAATAGCCTCCTTCCAAGAAAACTTATAGCACCATATTTACATCTTATTTTTGGAATTTATCTATATTCTTGAATTATAATTATCAATTTACTTGTAATAAGTTAATAAGCTGCATATCAATTTGGTCCTAGAGTTTGTAAATAGATATTAGGTATCATTATTAGTATGTATTGTGACAAAAATTTGGGGATGTATATACTCATTTTTATATTCTGGTCAAAAGGGTAATAAGTGCTATGCATACACCTGCAAAATTTATGAGGCCTCCTTCTTCAATGACTAATTATTATCTCATATTTTCATATGGAGATGCTCTATTCAAAATGGTTACTAATTTCACCTCTTGATATGGTACTTTTTTCCCTATCAGTAGCAGAAAAATCATTCACTGCAGTTATTTAAACAAATCTAGCTTGGAAAACAGTATTTTCCTAAATCTCTGCTACTAGATATGGGGTCACTCCAACAGGAAGCAACACTTTTTCCTAGAGTTTGAAATGGCAATCCTACCCCTCAACCTATGCAATCTTTGAGGCTTAAAGAAATGCATAGGCAATATCATTTACATGAATAGGATCTGGAAAACAAAAGGGCCTTGTTTCAGGTCCACGTTTTCACAAGTAAGCGCAGAGTTATCCCGTTTGCTGGAGATTTAGTCTAACATGGTTAGTGAATTTGAATTCAGGCATCTTTAGATTAAAAAAATTATACACAATGTCTAAGTGAAACTTATCTCAGGTATGTAAGATTGATTCAACATTTGAGATATCAATTAATGTAATCCATATCAACTACCTAAAAAGAAAAATCATACAATCATATCAATAGATTTTATCTATTGGATAAAATTCAACACAATTCATAAAAAAAACAAGAAACCAGTTACAGAGGGAAACTTCTTCAGCTTGATATAGAATAGGTACAGAAAAATCTATAGCTAACATTATACTTAATGGTGAGAAAGTTGAAGGTTTTTCACTAAGATCAGGTACAAGACAAAGATGCCCCTCACCGCTCATTTTCAACATTGTACTGAAAGTTCTAGCTAATACAATAAGAGAAGGAAAGAAAAGGGATATATATTTGAAAGGAAGAAGTAAAATTGTCTTTTTTTGCAGATGACATCATCATCTGAACAGAAAATCTAAAAGAATTGACAAAAATAATTGACCAAAAAAAAGGCCCTAGAACTAATAAGTGATTATGTCAAAGTGGCAGGATGTGAGGTTACTATGCAAAAATCAATTACTTTCTTAAATACCAACAATGAACAAATGGAATTTAAAATTAAAAACACTATACTACTTACATTGGCACCATAAAATGAAATGCTTAGGTATAAATTTATAAAATATGTACAAGATCTATATGAGGAAACTATAGTACTCCGAATGAATTAAATCTAAGAACTAAATAAATGAAGAAAAATTCCATGTTCATCAATAGGGAAACAGTATCGCCAAGACATCAGTTCTTCCCAACTTGATCTATACATTCAGTACAATCCCAAAGTCCCAGCAAGTTATTCTGTGGGTATTGACAAAATAATTCTAAAGTTTATAGGGAGAGGTAAAAGACCCAGAAGAGACAATGCAATATTAAAGGGAATGACAAAATTGGAGTCCTGACACAACCCAACTTTAAGATTTACTATAAATCTACAGTGATCAAGACAGTGTGATATCAGCAGACAAATAGACAAATAGATCATGCAACAGAAGAGAGCCCAGAAATAGACCCATATATAGTCAACTTATCTTTGACAATGAATAGAGGCAATACATTAGAGCAAAGACAGTCTCTTCAACAAATGGTGCTTGAAGAACTGGACATGCATGTGCAAAAAAAAAAGTGTATTGAGACACAGACCTTACACCCTTCACAAAAATGAACTCAGAATGAATCATAGACCTAAATATAAAATTCAAAACTATAAAACTTGTAGAAGGTAACATAGGAGACAATCTAGTCACCTTTGGTGATGACTTTTAGTCATCAATGATGATGAATTTTTAGGTATAACATCAAAGCATGATCCATGGACTTCAGGAAAACTAAAAACTTCTACTCTGCAGAAGACACTGTTAGGAGACTGGGAGAACAAGCCACAGACTCTGAGCAATTATTTGCAGAAGACACATCTGATAAAGGACTGTTATCCAAAATATACAAAGAAATCCTAAAATTCAGTAACAAGGACAAACATCCTGACTTTTAAAAAATAGACCAAAGGCCTTAACCGACACCTCAGTAAAGAAGATATACAGATGGTAAATAAGCATGTAAAAAGTTACTCTCATCATATCAGGAATATGGAAATTGAAACAATCGTGACATATCACTCTATACTTATTAAAATGGCCCAAATCCAGAACACTGATAACACCAAATGCTGGTGAGGATGTGAGACAATAGGAACTCTCATTAACTGCTGATGCAAATTCAAAATGGCATGGCCACTTTGGAAGACAGGCAGTTTCTTAGAAAACTAAACATACTCTTAGCATACAATTTAGAGATTGCACTCCCTGGTATTTACCCAAAGTTGTTTAAAAATTATGTCCACACAAAAACCCACAAGTACATGTAGGTTTATAGCAGCTTTATTCATAACTGTTCAAACTCGGAAGCAATCAAGATATTCTTCAGCAGGTGAACGCATCAATAAACTGTGGTACATCCAGACAATGGCATATTACTCAACACTGAAAAGAAATGAGCTGTCAGGCAATGAAAAGACACAAAGGAAACTTAAATGCTTATTGCTAAGTTGAAAAAAGCCAATCTGAAAAGACTACATATTGTATGATTCCAACTATATGACACCTGAAAAGGCCAAACTATGGAGATGACAAAAAGATTAGTAGCTGCCAGGAGTTGGGGTAAGGTTAGAAATGAATAGATGGAGCACAGAGGATTTTTAGGGCAATGAAACTCTTCTTTACTGCCATAATACTGGACACAGGTCATTATATATTTGTCCAAACCCACAGAATGTACACCACCAAGAGTGAACCATAATGTAAACTATGGACTTGAGTGATTATGATGTGCCAACTTAAGTTTTTCAATTAAAAAAAAAGAAAGTAGCACTGTGGTGGGGGATATTGATAACGGGGCAGATCTATGCATGTGTAGGGGTGAGGATTATATGAAAAATCTCTGTACCTTCCTCTTAATTTTGTTATGAACCTAAAACTTTTATTTAAAAAATTAAGTCAATTTTTTTTAAAAAGGCAAAAAAAGAAAACTTGTAAAACTGAAGGCTAAAGAAGCATTTTAAGCATGAGCCAAGCCGAGCTTCATGCTTCTCAGAGAAATGGCTAGCAAAAAACCTGTGTTGTGCCTGCACTCTGTGGTAGGACTGGTTGTTGAGAAATTCTGAATGTGGGATGCTTCTTGCAGGTAGGTGGACTCATTAGATTCCTTATCATTTTATGCCCATATCTTCATCTCATTTCTTAATTGCATGTGTTGGTTTGTACTTCGGAAACATTTGGTAGGTATGGTTATTTATTTTTGCAGCCTTCTTTAATATATTTGGAGGCTTTCTTTAAAATATGCATAGGTTGGGGTACCTGGGTGGCTCATTCATTAGGCATCTGCCTTCGGCTGGGGTCATGATCCCATAGTCCTGGGATCGAGCCCCACATGGGACTCCCTTCTCCGCGGGAAGTCTGCTTCTCCCTCTCTCACTCCTCCTGCTGTGTTCCCTCTCTAGCTGGGTTTCTCTCTGTCAAATAAATAAATAAAATCTATATCTATCTATCTATCTATCTATCTATCATCATCATCATAATCCTCTATCTATTTATATACATAAGTTAAATCAAGGAGGCAAATCTATGTTTGGGATTCTATTTCCTTGATCTCTTTGTTTTCACACTACCCCATTATGAGAAGCTTGTATTAAAAGTTAGGAATTCACCTACGATCGAAAGCCATCAATATTCAGAAAGGAATGTTTCTGAAAGGTTTAAAGGAAAGGAGAGATAAAAAGCCAAAAATGAAAAAATAAGCTGAACATTGGGGAAAAAGTTCTGTACAGAAGACCTAATAGGTTTTCATTATATTTCCAACTAAATGTTAGAAGTTTAAAAATTATTATTTTTATTAACAAGATTTAGGTGACTTATCTAGACCTGGTGGTGATAAAATTTGTCACTTAGAAATTGTATTAGTAGGTTATGTCTAGGGAAAAATATGGAGTAAATTCATTTTAGTCATTAAATCAGAATACAATTTAGGGCTCCAAGTCTTTTCCTCACACATTCTTGTCTGTCTGTAAGCCCCTTTAGAGGACTTTCATGTACCACTTTTTTACCTGTACTGCCATTCATTCATTCATTCACTCACTCATTCATTCATTTATTCATTCTCTTGTTAATTTACTGAACATTGACTTCACATCTGAAACTGTCAGACATCGATGTAGGCGCTGGGATTACAATGATAACCCAAATAAATGAAACCTACAGATACCAAATTCTAAAATAAGAAAAGAGATGTGGCAGAGTGAGTTAGGGTCTTGTGTAGGGGAAGGCATCTTTGAGGAGATGACATGTAAATGAAGATGTGATTGACAACAAGTAGAGAAGGGAGACCTTGGGAGAACAGTGTTCCAAATAGAAGCACACAGTACTAGGGTCATAAGGCGGGAATACACTGGGGATGTTTGAGGAAGAGAGTAGAGAAGAGAGTAAAAACAAGAATGGCTGCAGCATAGGACTGAGTGCAAGATGGATGGGAAGTGAATCTGATGAGGGAGGTAGGGGCTAGATTACATAGGGAGGAGGCAGGACAGGCAGTATGAGGTATTTGTATATTATTCTAAATGCAGAGGGAAAGCATGGAGGGCTTCACACAGGCCATCAGAACCAGATCTGCACATCTACACTTAAAAGACTACTGCCATTTTGGAGATGAGATGGAGGTAAGGAGATTAGCTGGGAGGGTATTGCTTTAGCCCAGATGATGAATGATGATGTTTGTGATTTGGGTGGCTGATCTCTGAGGAGTTGGGAAAAAAGTGGATGGATTTGCCATGTGTTTTTATGTAATGTATGTATGTATGTATGTATGTATGCATGTAAACAGCTCTTGTTTATTTGATTTGTCAGAGTAAGAGAGAGAGAATAGTGCACAAACAGGGGGAGCAGCAGCAGAGGGAGAAGCAGGCTCCCTACTTAACAAGGAGCCCAACGTGGGACTCCATCCCAGGACCTTGCGATCATGACCTGAGCCTGAGCCAAAGGCAGATGCTTAACTGACTGAGCCACGCTGGCTTCCCTGTCATGTGTTTTAAAGACAAACTCAGTGTGGCTTGCTGGTTGATTTGATGGGATGAGAGGTAAAAGAAAGAAGATTCAAGGATGATCGTGTTAAGTAAACTTAAAAGAAAATCAGCAAAAATATTCCCAACTTTCCGAAACTAATGGGAGACAGGGAGCTGCACTTAAAGAAATTTCAGTGAAGTGGTAATGGGATTGCATAAGGTCATATGCATTTTGTTTTAGACATGAATGCCCCAGGAGGTTGGTCTGCTGCCTGCTGAGGGGCCTATAGATAACACTGAGCAGTGCAGCCATTTCTAAAACGCAGCCCGGCAGGCTCCTAACAGAAACTTCCAGAAGTTTCACCACCTCATGAGTAGCTTTGGTCCACAGCTAGGAGTTAGGTCGCTCTCAATTCAAAATTTCTGTGTTAAAAGCCTGCTGGGTCTATTCCAGGGATTTGGAATGCGCAAGCCATACACAATAAGTAAGTTAGAGTAATAAAGATACTTGAGCTGTTTTTTATTGTTTCATTCCTACACTTAATTCTGGGAAAAAGTTGTTTTGGCTTAGTATTTATAGTCCTTCTGAAGTGATAATAACAAGTATAGTTCTTTTTATTTGAATATTACATCTGGCCTTCATATCTGGGACAAACTCTTTAGAGGTAGAGCAAACCTAGTTGGAATATTTTCCTTTATCCTAATAAGAAAAATTTTTCCCACTTACAGGATCAACTCCCATGAGTGGAAAATAATCATTATCTATACTTACACAAATATACATATAACATGTTTTTGCCATTATTGGGCATGGGTTATGGGTTACATATGGCATTGTGCTAAGTGATTTTTCACATATGATCTTATTTAAGCCTCACAACAAGAAGGGGTTTGTAGATTTATCCCAATTCACAAATGAGTTAATTGAACCTTGGCATGTGGTAGAACAAGGATTTCAGGCCAGTTCTGTCAGACTCCTTGGCCCCGGGCTCATCCTGCTATGGCGGGTTCCCCCAGTTGTCTCCAATCGCGTCCTACTGTGCGTTTTACGCTATTTGAGGCTTCCGTCTTCCTAAGTTCTTCAAATTATTCATAACTCTGCCCCACTAAAATTTTCTTTCAAAGCTGACTACCTCTCCTCAAACAAATATTAACACAATTTTAGTGTACGTGTAACGTCAGTGACGTCTTGAGCCCTCCGGTGCCCGTGAGAAGACGGTTTACGCTACACCTGCGGCCTCTGAGAAAGGTTTGTTTCTTTCCCCAGCCACCTGTCCTTCCCTCTCTTTCTCACCTTATCCAAAATGCAGCAGAAGTCCACAGGGCACAGAGCTCAGAATGTATTATCTGGTTATTAGTTTTTAATTTTCCTTGGAAAGTCTGAAGTGTTCTGCAGACTCTGGCTTACATCTGGGCTTGTTATCCTTTCCTGCCTTTGGCATCATGCTACTCTCGGCTGAGGCCAGCTCCTGGCAAGAACTTCCCCTTTTGTTTTTCAAGCACACATTACCGAGTACTTTGCTGTGTTGATTAGCAGTCTCCTTCCCTGGCTTGCTTTGTCTGCTTTTTGGTCTCTGGGTCACAGTGGTGAGGTGGTGAGAATGCCCCTCCCCCCCAAAAAACCCAAAACATTTATCTTGAGATTCCCCACATCCCTGAGTTGACAAGGTTTCCTAAATATCAGCATTACATAAATATTTCTTTCACGTTCACATAACTGGAGGTAGGAGGAAATATATTTTAAAGCACACAGACAGTAAGCTTTGCTGTCTTCTGAGGGGGCAGAGGGAAACAGGGTGCAGGTATCTCATGCTGTTTCCAAGTCTGTGTTATACCACTTTGCTTTTATAAAAGATCTACCTTAGTACCTGTTTTTGTTAGCTAAATGCAAGGAGGATTTTTGCCTTTTTTTTTTTTTTTTGTAAAAAGGTGGTAAGTGAAAATAGCGGTCAGTATTTGTTTGCAGTGAGTGGTTAGAGTGGGCGTGTATCCTGAGCAGTGAGTGGTCCCACCAGGCTCCTTGCAGGGAACCACACTCAGCCTCCCAGCTTTAGGCCACTGCAGCTTTGAATTGTGTCTGCGATCACCTGTGCTTGATCTCAATTTATTTTGTGAATCTACTAGCAAGATGTGTCCTAAGGCATCAGAAAAGCCTAAGAGAGCTGATTTTTTGGGGGGTCGGGAATGCTTACCCATTTTTACCCATAAATTATTGGCAAATTCTTCTTTGCCCTGTTTCGGCTCATATCAAAGGTTTCATAGGAACACACTACTTTTGGAGGACAGGGAAAACCTGTACTGTTATATTATTCTGGAAGGAGACCTCTCTCTTTCCTTTTCTACCCCAGACATTCATAAAGAAAGGAGAAATGAGAAATGGGGCACATCAATGAACTTTGTATATATAATAGGAAGCCTGGAACTGGGCTTGGGGTCAGAGGCTGGAGGCAGTTGCCCTGTTCTGCTTGAAGCAGCAAGATGATTGTATCTTCTTTCGTTTTGTTCTGGAAGAGAGAGCTGTGCCATGTGGGGAGGATGACCTGAGTCAGCAGAGCTGACATTTGAAGAGGATGTGTAAAGCATAACTTGAAATTTCGCTTGTGATGTGCACCCCTTCTATCGCTTCACACTTTCAGTAAAATCGTTCTGCATGCTTCATTTTTTATATTTGGTTTGATTTCCTTTGCTCTTTTGTGACAATCCAGGAAAGGAGGGATGCTGTATCTGAGTGAGACATAGTATAGAGCAGGGACACTATGTGTGGGATGGTGAGAAAATTCATAAACTTGACAAATTTAGAAGCCATGGGAATATAAAAATAGAGGTGACTATGAACAATGTAAGCCATCCTCTCCTCCACCAGAATTCCTGGCATGACAGGAAAGAATGTAAAGCCCTGACTAAACACGATGTTTGAACCAACTGCATTTAGATTACAATGACTGGGGTGCCTCGGCTGTTACCCTTAGAGGCTGTTAACCAGTATAATGTTTACTTTAAAACTATAAGGCAGAATTCATTGATTCTTGTCCATACTGGTGGTAGCAGAGAAATGCCCCCCACTGAAGATGCCCACACCCTAATCCCTGGAACCTGTATATATGTTGGGTGAGATGGAGAAGGAGTTTTAAGGTTGCAGGTGCAATTACATTTGCTAGACAGCCGACCTTAAAAATAGGGAGATTATCCTGGATTCTCTGGGTGGACCCAATGTAATCACAAGAATCCTTAAATGTGCAAGAGGGAAGCAGAAGCAAGGGTCAGGATGATGCTCTGAGAGAAGAAATCTACACCATTTCTGGTTTTCAAGACAGAGAAAAGGAGGCACGAGCCAAGGAATGTGGGAAGCCTCTAGAGGAAGTAAAAGCCAGAAAATGAATTATCACCCTGGAGCCTCCAGAGAGGAACTCAGCCCTGCCAACATCTTGATTTTAGCTGAGTGAGACTCATGTTGGATTTCTAACCTACAGAGAGGTGAGATAAACTTGTTGTTTTCAGCCACTGTTTGTTATGGTAGCAAAAACATATCAGTATCAATTATCTATTGCCCCATAATAAACCACCTGAAAATGTAGTGGCAACGATAATTAATTATTTTACCTGTGACTCTGTAATTTGACCAGAGCTTAATAGGGGAG
Organism: Spilogale gracilis; assembly: GCA_004023965.1. Lineage (NCBI taxonomy): Eukaryota > Metazoa > Chordata > Mammalia > Carnivora > Mephitidae > Spilogale > Spilogale gracilis. Next base: position 12,112 of record PITA01004595.1, on the reverse strand, counting down.
TTTGTCTCAATTCTATATACCATCAACTTGGTACTTCTTTTGAGGGTTGGAGAGTCTATTTTTAAGATGGCTCACTCCCATGGCTGAATAAGTATTAGCTGTTAGTTGGGAGTTTTCTAGGAGCTCAGCTGGGGCTAAGAGCTTGGGAAGCCATTCCCTTCCCACATGAGTCTCTGCATAGGCTGTTTGGGCTTCCTCACAGTGTGATGGAAGATCAAGCATTCCAAGAGAACGAGGAAGAACAAGGCAAAAGTGCGTGTCATTTTCATGACCGAGGGTGTGAAGTCACATCATTTCCCCTCTGCCATACTCTATTTGCCTGCTCAGGTTCCACATGAAAGGGCATAGTCCTACCCCTTATCACCGAGTCAGGGCGGGGAGGCAAGTTTCTCGTAGTACCTGTGAGGCAGAACACCTTAGGGAGGCCATCTCTGAAAGACATGATGTGCAGTGTTCACTTAGTGTGAAATATGAGCTCTTTGTGTGCTCTCTCCCAAGATTATTTCTGGAAAATCACAGCACATTTCCCATATATGTTTAAAAATAAGCTTTGTATTTACTACCAGATTTATTCTCCTTCTCTTGCTTCCAACCTTGTTTCTCAGCACAGCTATGCCTTCTGGATAGTGGTTGGTTTTTTGTTATTCCCACTGCATTATCACTCTTGAGGAGCCAAATGCACATGTTAGGCTGTAACAGAAGAGGGATGTCAGTTTTTGGTCTCTTTGCTTTTGGTGTTCCATATAGGACACTATTTTTTAAAGAAGCTCCTCAGTCCCTCATGCAAACGGAATGCAGCAAGTCAAGATCTAGTTAAACTCGAAGTATGTATGTTAAGCTTACATTCACAATAATAAAATTAAGATTCAGATAGCCTTTGGAAATTTGAACTACTCAAGGTACAGGATCCCAAACTGTCTGAGCTGATTGGTAATTATAGAGATTAAGTTCTCTTCTGCCTTTTTTGCCACAATATCTTTGGTTCTGTCTTTCTTATCTAGAAGATTAAGCATGGTTAAATTATAGATAAAATAGGTAAAATGATAGCTGTTACCATCTCTATATTATATCTATATCTATATCATAATTGATTATAAAAATCAGATGATTTTTTTATATCAAATAAGCTTCCATATTATGATTGCCTCCTTCTTTTGGACCATTTCCCTTTTCAAACAAGGGCCTACAAAATTTTTGCATCAATCCAAAATGACTTCAGCCTCCTCACTATAAAAGATGAGTAATGAATGGGACCTCCTGCCTGTAGTTAGTGCTGCCCCATAGATATTCTGCAATGATGAAAGGGCTGTATATTTGAGCTGTCCAATATGGTAGCCACTAGCCACATGTGTCTATTAGGCATTTGAAATGTTACTAGTGTGGCTGAGCAACTGGAATTTTCATTTAATTTTATTTAATTTAAAGGTAAATAACCACATGTGGTTAACAGTAATCATACTGACTAGTATGACTCTAAATGATGGAATCCTAGTGTGATTTCCAGGTACTTGGTTCCTTCCTTTTCTTTCTTTCTTTCTTTCTTTCTTTCTTTCTTTCTTTCTTTCTTTCCTTCTCTTTCTTTTTTTTGAAGATTTTATTTATTTATTTGACAGAGAGAAACACAGCCAGAGAGGGAACACAAGCCGGGGGAGAGAGAGAGGGAGAAATAGGTTTCCTGCCGAGCAGGGAGTCCCATGTGGGGCTTGATCCCGGGACTCCAGGACCATGACCTGAAATGAAGGCAGACAGCGACTGAGCCACCCAGGTACCCCAGGTCCTCAGTTTCTATAAGCTCCTCACAGCTAAGGGAGGAGGTCTGAATACATCAGAGCCCAGTAAGATTTGGGAGCATGTAAGGATTTTATATATGGTTATAATTCTGGTTGTGACACTAAGAAGTTCAGCTGGACTCTGGTTTTATCCCTCAACAGTTTTATTCTATAAGGTTAGCTTCATTCACCAAAGACACAGTCATGCCAGTTATCTTGTGGCCATGCATAACATGGCTGCCTTTACTAGAAACAGCATCTTGATTCTTCTCACAAAGCTCCCCAAATCTTGCTCTAACATTGGCAAGGTCTGCCTTGGGTCAGTATCATCTTTCTCCCATTTTTTCCAATAGCTCAACAGAGTCCAAAAGAAGAGTTCTCTCAGTTTAAATCTGAGACAAGTTTTTATTCGGAGTCATTTATAACTACCAATACATCAGGTATTGCAACCATAATGCTATGAAAGAAATCTTTCCAAAACCTTGGTGGCTTACAACAAACAAGGACAGGCTGGCTGGGTTCAGCTGATCTAGGCTAAGCACAGCTGAGCTTGCAGGCACGCTACAGGATAGGTGCAGGTCTGCTCAACATATTTCAGGACATGTTCTCAGAGATGTGAGAAGCTCAAGAGAGAAAGCTCAGCCTTGTGAGCACATTTCATGTCTTTACTCAGATGACAAAGGTTAACATCCCATTGACCAAAGCAAGTCACATAAGCAAGCCAAGAGTCAAGCAAGCCATAGTCATCCCACTATGAGGCCATGGAGAGGCAGTGGCTGTACAACACTAGCATATGAGAGTGAAGGAGTAAGACCATCAATTTAATTTACTAGCCCTACATTAGACTCAATCTCTTTCCCTCTCTCATGCTCACTTTCTCTCCCCCTTCACACATGCATGCACACACACACACACACACACACACACACATACTTTTGTTAGTGATAAAAATATATATGCTTTTAAAAAGCCTTTTTCATACCTGGAAAGACAATACTTTGCCTCCTTTCTTTTTACTTCTATGTTTGGGAAAGATTTTTTAAATCACATTTTTTATAGCAAATATATCAGCAAATTCAGTTATCTGGAAACTAGTTTCCTAATTGTGCCATTAATAACTTATTTGGTATTCTAAATGTGGTGTGATAAAAGAATTAGTCTTAGTGCATCAATTTTGTTACCTTTTCTCTTTTTCGTAAAGCCTTCGGTGTTCATTCGGTTAAAAGCAAACCAAATAATTTAGTACTCTATCTCTCTGAAGCTATTCCATTTGGAGCTTTATGGAATCTGTCTAAAAGAATTCCAGCAAATCTTTAATATTAAAATGTCATGATTTTCAAAAGTAGGTTAGAGGAAAAAGATAGATAGAATGATATTATTTATATAAATAAGTATTTAGGTTTATATGCATTTAGAAGAGATCAGGAAGGCTGTTCCCTCTGGGGAGAGGTGGTGATGTCTCATTTTCACTTTATACTTCATATACTACTGTATGTTAGATTATTATTCGGTAAGCAGGTATTACTTTTATGACAAAAAGTTGTTAAAAATAAAAACTATATCATTGTACTTCAAATGTTTTGACAAGCTGTATAGCTGGCAGGTTGGAAAGAAACTTCATATCTTCATTATTTACAAGTTTCCAATTTTGAGTCACCTTTTCAGAGGAGGAGAGAAAGAGAGAGGGGTGCTTTTGAGGGATCAGTACAATTCTTTCAGAGTTCAGTAGGAGACTGTAGTTTGTATTGTCCTAGTTCCAATTTTCCTTCAGTTTTTCATATCTATATATCTCTTGCTCTAAAATGTGTTGTCCTTGCAGCCATTTCTAAGCATTCCAGATTGAGCTCAGCTTCTTTTAAAGTGGAGTCACTTAAAGAAAAGGTGACCAAGAACTTCTGCTTTCTCATGAAGGCTCTGTGGTCTCCGTAGCATCATTTTATATCATCTTAAAATGAATCGTAGCCAGGTAACAAATGCCATCTATTCTAACAGGAAAAACTCCTTTTAGCATTGTTCACCCATTCCTCTTTTTACCTTAAAATAATCTCAATCTTTCAGTACCAACTCTCCAACAGAAAAGAACTACAAAACACAAATTTTCCAGAAGTAGCCTCCTCCTGGGTCATGTGTCAAGATTTCATAAATTCAATTAATTCATTCATAGAAGTTGGTCTCCCCACCCCTGCCGTTTCTGGGTGTCTAATGGTGAGGACAGTGGTCCAGTAGTTTGAGGAAACCCTTTGATTTCTAGGTTTGAAACCTGGCTGTCTCCATTACTCTGTTGCGTAACCTCCGGCAAAGTCACAACTGCTTCATGATACTTCTTTTTTGATTTTTCTTATGTCATTACAGAACATATATGTGAGTAAAAAGGGGCAAAGTATCCCTATTTTTTGACATGAAAATCCCTTCAAAACTGGAATTAGATGACTATAAATCATGTAACATTATTTCAATTTCATTGTAATGTACTTGAGGAAATGGAATTTGATTTTTAAAAATATTTCAACAGGAACAGCATCATTTTTCACTTTGCAGGGTTCTATCTATGTTGAATTACACATCATAACATAATGTTACCAAATTTTATTTTCATATTATGTATTATTCCCATGAAATCAATATCTGGAACATTTAATTCCTATAAATGGGGATTTGCTTATTAAAAAACATAGAATGTAAAACAAACTGATGACTATTTCATCTATATTATGCAATACCTCCTCCTGCCCTTCAACATACATGCGCATTAGTTTAATCACACTCTCCCAGAAACTGACGATAGAAGAATATTGCTTCATTGAGTAGACCATTTCTCAGGAAAAATAATATAATGCAGAGAAGGGGTGCCTGGGTGGCTCAGTTGGTTAAGCGACTGCCTTTAGCTCAGGTCATGATCCCGGAGACCTGGGATCAAGCCCCACATCGGGCTCCCTGCTCTACGGGAAGCCTGCTTCTCCCTCTCTCACTCCCCCTGCTTGGGTTCCCTCTTTGGCTGTGTTTCTCTCTGTCAAATAAATAAAATCTTTTTTAAAAAAGCACTTGTAATTCCAGTTTAAAAAATATATATATATAATGCAGATAATATACAGTATTTGATGGATAAAGGAATGAAACTGACTTAGGCTTAATAAGGGAAATCCTTTCTCTTCTGCCCTGGTTGCTTTTTCACAGTTGCTTGGTCAGTGACCAAGAAAGATTTTGGGCTTTTGGCATGTTGGGGTAGTCAGTGGGCTAAGAGGTCCTCAGGGAGCCACTGAGAGGGGGCTTCTGGGAAAAAAGGGGACTGCATTATACAGAGATTCGTAAAAGCCATTGCTATGGAGTTTAGTTCAATGAACCACATGTCTGAAATGTTATGAATGTAAATGTTTATTCTGCAAAGGATCCTGAAAGTTCTCAATTCCTTTAAAATGCAATCATAACTCAGGCTGGTAGCTGACATGCCGAAGTTTAGTGGACATAATTTGAAATGGATGAGAAATTATCACAGGTGTTAGGTCCAAATGCGATGCAATAGAAAAGCACCAACACTCTCACAAAGGACTGAAAGAGTCTTGCTATGGTGTATTGGTGCCTGCCAAGCAGCATCTGTCCTTCAAATGCCTGGCTGAAACACTTTATGCCAGATTAAAAGTGTATCTGAATTTTAGTCAAAGAAAAAGATAGCCTTGCATACTGCGTATTATTGGCAATGATCAAAACCCACAGATTTATAATCTAATTAATTTTTGACCCTGAACACCTGCTTTGGTTAAAAAACAGAGGAAGATAAAGAAATCCTAAGATCTTCAAATTCTTTTCAGTTTACCGACCCTTAGGGAAAAAGTCAAGTTCATGACATAACTTATTTTTATTGTTATGAACCCTGCATCCATCCAAGCTGCTAATTGTTTTAAGGAAGATGTTACTGGCCTTGACTACTATATGCATCAGTGTCTGGTCTCTGTCCCTAGGCTGCTGCACTGGAAACCTTCCATTAGTCACTCAACCACACCAATGGCTAAGGCGATTCCTGAGAAACTCCTTCTTACTCAGCCATCTCTGGCAGCCACACCTCTCATCCTCCCATGAGCAATGGTGAGGTTTTTGTGCCTTAATATTGCTACCTCCATGCCCCACCAGCCCCCAGACACTTCCGAATTTCCACCTAGCCCCCGTCTTGTTAGCATTCATTGCACTAGTGGGACCTGTCAACCAGTGTGATACTTCTTTGCTCCTCTCCCTCATGGTGGGTCCCTGTCCTTTCTGTTTGTTTTTTGTTTATTTTTTATTATCTAGAAAATAAAGACAATGATAGTGTTTGTTGCATGAGGTTTCTGGGAATATTAAATTTATATAAGTGCAAGGCAAAAACCATGGTACATGGTAAACATTCAAGAAGTTATTGTTATTATGAAGGCAGGTGCTAGGATTTGATTCTGAGAAAGAACAATCTATTGGATCACAGGGCTACATAGTGTTTTGCTTCATTTAGAGCTGTTTTCCTGAATTCTTTTTGCCACTTCAGTCACTGTATCTTTTAAAAAGGATTATGTCAAAATGAGCATTTAGATAACTGTGTGAGGTCAATTGTTTTGTATGACGTATGTCATCAAAAAAGTTCTAGGTGTCTATTTACCAATAAAGAATATTTGCACTGAAAAAGATAAATTTAATTCATGTAACTACAAATGTCACACTTTCTTAGAGATACTTTCTTCTGAACCCCTCTTTATTCCTACCCCTACTCCTGGGTCAACCCCTGGGATATCAGTGCTAACCCGGACAAGGCTTTGCTCCTGATTTACCTGTAGATAACTGCTTTTTTGACTTTATACTAAGAATTCATCATGCATTTTGAACCCACATAAGTTATGACAGTGAACAAGTGTTCTATTAATTTATTCCCTATGTTTCTCTTTGAATTAACTTTTATGATGCAAATAAATTCTAGAAACTCAACCATTAAGAAATAGATGTTGTCTTAGAAAAATGCATATTTTTTCTAAGCATATTAGTTCCCAAAGTTGTTATTTCAAAGAGACCATATCTTTTACACGAGTGACAATAAAGATATGCTTTTCCTTTTGAATGAAGAGGGTTTTTTTCTTCCCTAGGTTATTTCTATGGTGATGAGAAACTAGTACAACAAAAACGTCTAAATGATCAAAAAAAAAAAAAAACAAACAACCCTAACCTTTCCTATATTAGTTTTTATGCTGACTAATGTAAGCTTTGATAAATATTAGATAGTAGTAACTATATTAAATTCTAATAAACATTTGTTAAAGTACAGTGGCTCATAATCTTGTCTAAGTGTACTAAATGTTCCCTAATATTTTGTTTTTATTTACTTATTTTTAAAGATTTTACTTATTTATTTGACAGAGAAACGCAGCTAGAGAGGGAACATAGGCAGGGGGAGCGAGAGAGGGAGAAGCATGCTTCCTGCCACGTAGGGAGCCCGATGCGGGGTTCGATCCCAGGTCTCCAGGATCATGACCTGAGCCGAAGGCAGTCGCTTAACCAACTGAGCCACCCAGGTGCCCCTCCCTAACATTTTATTGATTATGAAGATGCTACAGTGACAAGAAATAACTTTTTTGTGAAATTCAATCTTACTTTTAAAGATTTAGACATAGAAATTTAGGAGATTAAATGTGTTCTTGTAATGATATCTTTGAGAAATTTAGTAAATTTTTGCAAAACTATCCTATTTACCTTTTTTAGTCATTTACCTTCCACCTAAAAGCAGCTGGATCATATTCTGCTTAATTGTAATTTTAGTTCACAGAAGTTTTAAAAATTGGGAATAAAAACAAAAACAACAAAACATCCATGTATTGTGCCCATCCTAGCAACAACTTTAGTAAGGCAATATTATATAAGTGATGCTTACAGACTTATCCTTATACAGATATAACTCTATTAGACAGTCATTTTTTAATTGTGTGAAAACTAAAAAAAATAAATTTATCTTAATATCATTATAAACACAGTGAATGTTCATATCTAAGAGGAAAACAATCCAGATCTTTGCAAATTCACACTAACTCTATGGTATTTTATTTTCCCCATAACTGAAAATATTAGGGATTTCCTTTGGCTCTTGGTGATTCTTTAAATACAAAATAGAACAATTTAAAATTTATTTTAAAGATAATAAGAGTCATTTTTTAAAGATTTCTTTATTCTCTCTTCATTTTCATTCTGAAAATTAAAGGTGGATTCTCTTTGCTGTTGGTAATTCCCCAAACAATATCCTCAGAAGATTGTTTATTCAAAGATAAGTGGAGAAAAATATAACTAGATTGAATGGAACCAAATTCCTGTCTTAGACCATGTATGGGCCTACAGGGTCAAAACTGTCAATGCTAAACCTCTAAAGGCCAAGAGATTTATTGTACATTGGTGGTTTTTTCATTTATTTTATTGCGAATAATCATCCATTAACATTTACATTTCGACAAGATTTTCTTTGACTGGTATACCCTTGAATGAGCTTGTCAAAGTCCTGTCCTTCTTATAGCTTTCAGAAACTCTAAAATAACAGCTATTTTACTTTATCTTTTCTTCTTAAACAGGAATGATGATTTGGTGTGCAGAAAAAAAGGCAGTGGACTGGGAGGCAGTGATCTCAGTGGTTTAGTTCCTGCCTCTGCCTGGACTGGGTAGGTCCCTTGACTTTGAATTGCTGAAGTAATTTGTAAAATGTGGGACTTAAAGGGACATAATCTCTAATGCCCCAATTTTTTAATATCTTTTTTTTAATCTAAATCCATTTATACACTAATGGATTGCAGAATAAGAAACAGATGACCTTAGAATAAATGCTTCAAAAATCATTTTCTATTTTTTCCTCACTAACTTTCTCAGAGCATTTTGAACCTGAAAGCATAGCTTAAGGAACCATAAATAAAATTCAATCCACAAAATTTTAAGTTGCTTGTCAACAAAATATTCACAACGACCAAGATGTTTCAAAATACTTTCCTCATTTTCATAACAACTACTAATTTACAAAAACATTTGGTTTTATTTTTCCTATAAAACTGTGAAACTGGGGCACCTGGGTGGCTCAGTTGGTTAAGCGACTGCCTTCGGCTCAGGTCATGATCCCGGAGACCCAGGATCGAGTCCCACATCAGGCTCCCTGCTCAGCAGGAAAGCCTGCTTCTCCCTCTCTCACTCTCCCTGCTTGCGTTCCCTCTCTGGCTGTGTTTCTCTCTGTCAAATAAATAAAATCTTTAAAGAAACAAAACAAAACAAAACAAAACTGTGAAACTTTCTAAGATCTGCCTAGGAACTACAAAGCAGGAGTAATCACAATCTTTTAACAAATTCAGTTGTGAAGTACAATCATGACAATACCCAGCAAATAAATATATTTTCAATACTATACAATTAAAAAAATTAAGCTTTTCCCTAGAAGATAAAGCAAGACTGATAGAACAATCTAAGTATTTACAAAACATGTACTGGTACAGATAGGTGAAATACCAAATTTCATTGGCAAGTGGTATCTTCCCAATGAACCCACCAAGCTAACTTCCACTTGGACGGGGTGGGGAGGTGGAGGGGGATGGGTAGGTTTTGTTTGTTTTTCAGTATCCATCTTATCCATGCCTTGACTTATCTCCTTCTTGAAGCAGACTTTCCAGGGAAAAATGTGGGGCAACTTGCCTCTGATATTCTTTTTACTTTCTAAACAAGTATCTACCTCTATTTTAACATCTGTATATTCACTGGCAGCAGGAATCACATCTCAACTTTAAAGACAAATAGAATCTTTGTTAAACAGACATGGAGATCAAATAGGACTCAGAAACGCACTGTAATAGGTAGCAGTTTGTTAAATTATTTGGAAGAAATTGTCCGTGTTGGGGACTTAGTGCAATTCTCAAATAAGCAACTAGGGACAGTGAACAGGGCCACACATGTGATGACTATGCAGCCATCAAGCTGAAGTGCAAACAACCATTCCAGCCCAGGTGTGGAGCTCTGCTGCTAGGAGGGAACGGTTAGTTGGTCCTTCACGGTGGCATGGCCCTTGAAGGCACAATTTGCTTCCCCCAGCTGACTGATTCTTTGTTTATTCATCTCTATCAATCCTTTGATCATGACTTTGATGATCATATTTAAACTTTGCAAATGGGCATGTAACTGTTATAAATGATTTCATAATATACTCATTTCCATTTAATATATTGAATTCAATTTGATTGAGGACAATTTTCTACATTTTTTAAGAATATTTTCTAAAATAATTTTCTAAAAAATCTTACAATTTTTTTAGAATCTCTCACACCAGAATCATTCAATTAAGACAATATCTGTTATGACAGCAATACACAGAACACTACCATCACCAACAATAACTGCTCAATATTATGAAGCCCTTACTGTGTTCAAGGTACCATACAAAGTAATTTGTGTGTATTCTCTCATTTAATCCTTATAATAATCAGTGTATTAGGAATTACTATACCTGATTTTGTAGATTATAAAACAGAGACCCAGAGATATTAAGTAAATCCCAACAATTAACTCAAATTAGGTAACCATTGTTGTCAAGATTTCTCATTTCTTTTTTTTTAAACGTTTTTTTTAAAGATTTTATTTATTTGATAGAGAGAAACACAACCAGAGAGGGAACACAAGCAGGGGGAGTGAGAGAGGGAGAAGCAGGCTTCCCGCTGAGTGGGCAGCCCAATGTGGGACTTGATCCCAGGTCTCCGGGATCATGACCTGAGCCGAAGGCAGTCGCTCAGCCAACTGAGCCACCCAAGCGCCCCCAGATTTCTCATTTCTTGATAAAAGAGATTGACACGATTCATGAAAGTGTTAATGTCTCTAAAAACCTGTTATACAACATTACTTTTACTTAAGTTCCCATTTACATCATGATGTTGGTATGCTTCTCAGTATTAAATGAAAACCTAAATGTAGGTGATATTCTTGTCTCTTGATTGTAGGTGGTTCAATGTTGACCTTGATTATAAAACAGTTCGACCAATTGTTTTATTATATGTGGGGTTGAGCAATGTGGGGAAAATCTATAGAACAAAAATATCACATGGTTTCTGTTCTTAGCTGAAAAGACAGACATTATATAGGAAACAATGGAAAATATATTTGATAGCATGAAACTGATCATCATCGGTGTGAAACCTAATGTAAGGACAAGAGACTTTCTGAGGGCTGAGACACTCAGCAAGTTTCAATGAAGGAAGTAGTACAACATAATCACCATAGTACCTATCATGTATTAAACACCTACCACATGTCAGATGCCGTGATAGGTGGGTTTTTTCATAACTGAAGTATTTTTATGTACAATGAGTTACTTTTAAGGTATGTATCTTGAATATCGCATTTAAGGTAGGTATCTTGGATGCCCTATTCAAGGAGGTTCATATAATCCAATGGAGCCTATATCCTTGGCGTACTGATGGGAACACTGGTGGCACATGTTGAGGCTGTATATTCTGATCAGACTGTGCAAATTTGAGAAGATGTGGCAAGAGAGTCAAATTTCCTTGGATGGCTCCAGAAGAGCTGCTGGTGACCCATCTTGCTCTCTTGGATGCAATGAGACAAAAAGGGCAATATGTATTTTATATGCACAATCTTCTCACTAGCCTTGACAGGTATATACCATTTTCCACATTTGCCAGTGAGACTAAGAAAGGTTAAATCATTTGCCTGGGTCATACAACTAGTAAGACGCAGAGCTGGGATTTGAATGTAGCTCGGTCCCACTCCAGAATATGTTAGGTTTTGATATATGTAAATAAAAGTGTGGGCAGAGACAACTTTTTATTCCCGATGTCCATTTTCTCCTTTAGAAACAGAAACTTCTAATTGTAATTGAGAATATGGATACCAGTTAAATTTTACTTTCCTTTGTCTCTTTGCAACAAGGTGTGGCTATGTGTCTATATTTTAGCCCGTGGGGCATGAGCTAAGGGATGTGAGCAATTTTTCAAATGAGTAAGTACACAAATTTCACTTCCCCTGCATCCCTTACCCTGGCTGGAATGCAGATGTGATGGTGAAAGCTAGGGAAGCCATCTTAAGTCAGGAGATGAAAGCTGCATATGGAGAACGGTGGGAAGAAGAGAGGTTTCCAACACCACCGGCATTGCAATATCAGCCCTGGAATCATTATGTTTTGTCATTATGTAATAAAGAAATAAAGTCAAGTATCACATGGTTTCACTTACTTGCAGCGCATGAGGGGTAACCTGGAGGACAGTGGGAGAAGGAAAGTAAATGGGAACTAGGGTAATCTAGGGAGGGAAATGAAACAACAGACACTTTGGACACAGAAACAAACTGAGGGACTTGGAGGGAGGGGG
>PITA01004594.1:14097-121652 GCA_004023965.1 Spilogale gracilis | reverse complement strand
TTGGGGCGCCTGGGTGGCTCAGTTGGTTAAGCAACTGCCTTCGGCTCAGGTCATGATCCTGGAGACCCCGGATCGAGTCCCACATCAGGCTCCCTGCTCCGCAGGAAGCCTGCTTCTCCCTTTCTCACTCCCCCTGCTTGTGTTCCCTCTCTGGCTGTGTTTCTCTCTGTCAAATAAATAAAATCTTTAAAAAAAATAATAATACATATATTTTTGCAAGGCAATCTTAACTCTCTTACTTTAGAACAAGTTTTCCTTGTTCTGTGTGTCAATGAATCTGTTTCAAGTTATTGTGTTACTGGGAATCCCTTACTTCAAGGACTAATTCTTCTTGTTCACAATTATGATCTGCAGAAAATGACATGATTTCCATAAATATAACACTATTAGTAATTTTATTCAAAGCCCTTTTTCATATTTGATCTTACAAAGAATACCAGTGTAATTTATATTAGCAAGTACATGTAATGTTATGAGGTTGAAGCTTAATATCTCTGTGTAATATATCAGATCTCTAATGAAATGTGCCATATTTAGAAATGTGTCAAGCAATATCCTCAAGCATATATGGAAACAAAGTAACAGTGGACTTGGGGAAGGTGTTAAAAATTATCAGAAAATAATTTTATGCTACCTCAGGATAGTATTTCATAAAACTTTTATTCATAAAAATTGGTAAACCCATGGTTCTGAAAATTGACTTTTAATGCATAGAAAAGGTATCTGAAAGCAATCATAAAAACTAAACATAAAATTTTGCCTTCAAGCATTGGATTATACTTGAGTCATAGGTAAATGTGAAATTATTACATTTGTCAGTTGCCAAAGGCTTTACTTTATGGATATGTTATCCATATGTAAATCAATTAATATGTTATTTTTCTTATAGAAACCCAAGTACTCTTGATTCATTACCTCTCACTATAGAGAAGAAGTTGGCAAATAAACATCATTATGAAACCATTCTGGTGATAGACTATGTTCAGAAATTAATTTTCTGAATAAAATTTCCAAACTGTTTTACAAAGATGTGATTTGCTGACTGAGTTCCATCTCCATTCTAACTCAGATACTGCATTTCTCTTTTAAATAGTAAATTCACTCTTTAACAGTGAGACATACAGACTAAAAATTTCAACTAATCACATATCATTTGCCTTTTAAAACAGACACCTGATTGTCATAGCCAGAAATGGGTACTTCTTTACATCTCTTTTTTGGGAACAGTACACATGAAAAATGCTGAGCTGTTTTCATGAAAAGCACCTGCAAGTTATGCCAGTTAACTCACAGTCAGTGAAAGATTTCTTCATTTATACTTCCTGAGCCTTGATCGTATACAATGGAAAATAAGTATTATAATTAATATAATTAACAATATAATATAATTAACAATTTTTAAACATTTTTCTTTTTCAAGTCAAAGGTTTATCATTCAGCATGCCCTCATTGACAAGTATATAGCATGGTCAGTGGGTTATTCATATAATGATCCAAAATAAAGAGATGTCCTCTAAAGTTATTTCAGTGAAAGGAAATACATTTCCATTTATTAATATTTACTAAATACTCTGTTTGCCACATCTCTAGCCAGGCATGATAACTGATGAACATATATGACAAAAGCCACCATTCAGTGAGCTAAATGAAATCATCTCTGCACCAAGCAGAGAGGGAGGTTTTGATTTTCTCCATTTTTCAGTTGAGGAAATTGAGGTGCCGAGAAGGTGCCTAATGTGCCCACTATAAAACAGCAAATAAGTGAAAGAGTAGGAGCCACACATAGACTCTATCCAGCCCCATATATACCCAGTGTTCTTTCTGCTGCACTCATGAAATGAGTAGGAATTTAGCTTGTCCTGGCTCGAAATGACATTTTACTGTCTTGGTTTAACCACAGTTTCTTTTGTCTCTCTCCTCAAGCCCCAAAAGAAACTACTGGATTGTACAGAGATGTTTGCCTACAATTATTCATTTGTTTCTTCTCCACACTCTCAACTACTCTGATCGCCACAGTTAAGCTTTTCCACTGAAACTAGATCTTGCTTCTACCACCAACATTCCTAAGCTTAATACTTGTTTTGCTTTCCTGGCTAATAGCTTATTTCTTTTCTTTGTCTTTTTCAAAGAAAATTTATCTTGTCTTTTCTTTTTATGCCATTGTCTTTTATTTGCTAAAAATCTGTACACTCAACATTTGTTGGTGTCAGTCCCTCTTCCAAGTGTTGGCGCTATCTCAGTGAACCAGACAGACCAGATTCCAGGCTCTGCCTTTGTGGAGTTCACAGCTTGAATTGTAGCACAGGAATATAATTGAACTAATTTCAGAAAGATGATTAGTAGTAGAAACAAAATAAACCAGGATGATTGGCTGGCAAAAGCTACTTTAGATACGTTAGAAAAGATCTCTATGAGGATAGAACGTCTCCAGTAAAAGGCCCCGGCGCTGTGATCGAGGGGCCAAACCAGATCCGTAGAGTCCCCACCATCAAGCAGCTTAGTCTAGTGGGAACAAAGATAAAAGAACTAGTAGTGTTAAATAAGTGGAAATAATTTTGCAAAGGAACCAAATTAGGGACTGAGAAAGAGAATAACAGAGAGGGCGCTTGAGGAGGTATCTTGGTAAAGATGACGCCGGAGCTGACAACTGAGAGTGGGAATGATCCAGTCACAAACAACAGAGACTATGGAGCGAAGCAATTATCTACTTTATGTGAGGTTCTCTTCTAGGCTCTATAGGAATACAATGCTGAACAAAAACTCATGCAGACCTTGGTACTTCTGGATTAACTTGTGTGATCACGTGCACCTGTCATTCACTTAACCATCACAGTGTCACGGTTTGGGTATATGTAACTCTTTTTGGCTTTTTTCCCTCAGTGCTAGCACCAAACAATCTTCTGTTATAGCTCCATAATGAACTACTGCATGGTGTTCATCGACTCTTCACATTTATGTCTTGATTATATGCTCCTTAAAGGTATACCCAGTCATTAGCACAATGAATACGGAGTAGGAAGTAAAAAAAAACAAAAAACCCAAAAACTCAATTGTTTGATTATTCACCAATACTTACTAATTGCTTACTATGTGCCAGAAATTGTACAATGCCCTGAGCACCAAAGATATGAATCAAACTTCCTGCTTCCAAGAAGCTTACCCTTTGACAGAAGGGGTAAACAAGTTGAACAGTACTTAAAGGGTAATATGGAAGGACAGTAACACAGGCATATGGCAGGTTCCTACTGAAAAAGTAGTCCCTCATTCAAACTGCGAGTTTCACGATGACCACAGGCTATTGAGAGCAGGTAGGTCATCACTACTCTGTAGGAATAGGAGGTAACTATATACATTGCTTGTCTTTGCTATAATTTGTGGAGTTGTTGGTTTTAAACACAGAAGAAAAGAAATTTTCCCAGTAACTCTGGTTTATTGAGGTTTAGGTTATCTAAAGATCATCTTTCACAGATCCACTTTTCCTATAACATTTTGACTGCAGTCTTGTTTTCCCCAAGATAGACCCTGCTTACTAGAATATGTAGTAAAATAGAAAATGCAACCTAGAGAACTGCCACAATGCTCCATGCATATCATTTGAATACCACTGCTAAACAATAAAAATGGGAATGGTTTCCAAAATTTCTGGGAGCCAGCAGAAATGTTTTTTGTGTCCCACTTTAACCTGAGGCAATTTGTAACATTGCTCTCAACTGTAAAACAGATACAAATGGGCATACAACTTAAGATCAGCAAGAATATTATTGAGAAAAGTGATTAAATCCTCACGATTCCCATGTCCATGGTTAAGGCTGCATGCCTTATTCATATTTAAGCTAGTATTGACTTCAAACTCAAGTCATCATTTAGATTGATTGCCATTTGGAGTAACATTAACCAGGCAGTTTCCTTGGTCAGTATTTACATCACACATCAATTATTTTTTAATGTTTACTTTAACCAAAGCCAATATTTTTTATCCTTGACTCTTGAGGTAATTACTTTGGTAAATGACTATGGCATAAATCAGATAATCATATAACAACTCACCACAGAAAACAGTTATGCACATATCTTTCCCAATGCCTCTATAAGTAATAAGAAAACTTCACAATCTCATTTACCTTCTTAAACAGGACTTCAAGTATTGGTACACACACACACACACACACACACACACACACTTTCTTATTTATAAGAACTTTCAAACATGTATATTAAAACTAAGAGGGCAGAGAAATATATGCAGTTTAAGCAAATCTGCTTTTCTACATCTGATACAAATTTGTCTTTTCTCTTAGATTCAACTTTTTTTATCTGGCTTCACACTGTCAAAGTAATCAAATTAAATGAAAATGTGATGGAAAATAAAAGCAAGCCACTTTTTTCATAGACAAAAAAAAATTGCTTGCTTTTTTGCTTTTAAAGGGCTGCTCTAGCAACCTCTAAATATAGTGGGTCTTTAGATAAAGATATTTTCGTATTATTTCTTTTTCTCATTTACATGTTAATTTGGGAGCATGTTTATGCAGTCATGTTTTAATGTACTTACATATCTATATTAATCTGATAATTTTACATCCGGAAATCTGTGCTAAGGAAATAATTTACAAAATGAAAAACCCTATGCCTAAAGATAGATTTCACTGCATTGTTATTTATTAAGGTGAAAAAGTGGAAACAACCCTGTGATAGAAGAAGGAAGCAAATTATGGCATATCATTCCACAGAAAATTATAGCTCCTCAGAATTATAATTATGCAAACTTTATGATACGTTGTCAAGCAAAAAATACATAATACAAAATTGAACATAAACTATAATTCAAGTGGAAGAGCAGACACACAGTAAACAAAATAAAATAAAAACTAGCAAAAAAAACCATGGAGAGAATACACCAAACTTGTTCTGTTATTGTAGTAAAACTACAGATGGCTTAAAAATCTCTTGCTTTTCAAATATCTGAAGTGTTCCTATATTATTTTATTTTTGTACATGCAAATGCAAATATTTATATGTACACTCAGTCACTTTCCCATTTCTCAGAGCAAATTTTTTTTTTTGGGGGGGTGCTTTAAATCTCTCTTTAATTCCAGCATAGTCAATTTCTTCCTTTAAACTCTAACCTTATATCCTCTTATAAATCTTGCTTTTATTCAATTCTCCTTTTATTTACTTTTGGTTGAAGTAATTCCATTTCAGCTCTGGGTTCAAAAGGGATATAATATCACCTGTGTTCTCTCAATGCCCACAATGTACTGTGAGATTTAATGAGATAATATCCATGCAACACTTTCTGCTCCTTAGAGGAGGGTGCTACATAAAAAACTATGCATTATAATTATTTATGTCATTATAAAACCCACAGGATATTAGAGTTACATTTTAACACAAGCAGACAGGGTTTGATTAACTCCAAGTGCAGGCTGGGCAATGTCCCTTAATGCCAAACTAGAAGGCGGGATTTCTGGAGCGGG
This sequence comes from Spilogale gracilis, assembly GCA_004023965.1. Lineage (NCBI taxonomy): Eukaryota > Metazoa > Chordata > Mammalia > Carnivora > Mephitidae > Spilogale > Spilogale gracilis. The sequence continues at coordinate 116,178 of PITA01004594.1, read as the reverse complement.
AGGAATTTGCTCCCTTGCACTCCCTGACTGCTACACAAATACCAAAGGGTTCTCAGTCTTAAAAACAGGGTATTTTGGGTTTAATGTGCAATATTCTAAAAATTATGGTAGTCATTTATATTTACTGGATATACCACTCCTCTTTTCTCTGTTTAGTTACATCTGAATATATTCCCAATTATTTATGGGAAATAAACTTACAAAGCCAGTGTTAAAAAGCAGATATTACTGATGACCAGAAATCCCAAGGTGACCTAAGGGGTTTTATACCCATAAGCATACTTCAGTTTCTGACTGAATCACCTTATACACAAATACTTTGTCCAGCTTCTGACAAGCAGTCAAACACCCTGTGAGCATTTCTAGAGAAGAATTACCTTGCTACTTCCTAAAAAAAGCTCTGGCACTTAGCAGTGTTCTGTTCTACATTTAGCCAAACTCTGTCCTCTTGTCCTTTTGCTTTCTGACATTAAATGTCCTTCTCAGTCATTCCACCATCCTTTTTCATTCAGTCAGTCAGTCACACTTACTCTGTAGCCACTGTGTCAATGCCCTGCAAGGTTCTGGGGACACAAAGATTAGGACACTTCTGTGTCCTACAGCATCTCACAGTATAATGGAGACATGGACATCAAGAGAGATAAATTATCATAAATATGGTAAATGCTATGTTGCAGGTAGGGAGTAAAGTGCCAAGGGACAGAAAGCAGGAAGAGAGTAATCTTGCCTGAGAACATTCAAGAAGCCTTCCCAGAGAGGGTGATCTTGTTCTCTCTTGAAAAGAAAACTAAGACTGGCTGAGATTTTGCGAACTGGAGAAACTGCAAATGAACACAGGAACAGATGCAAATAGGCAGGGAAAGGTGAGTTTAATGTGGCTGCATCTGAGTAGAAGGGATGAGACTGAGGGGCCGGTGTGTGAGAGCTTTATTTTCAATGCCTGTCAAAACTGGAATCACTCCACATGCAATGGACTCAATAGAGATTTGGGAGTTAAGCAGATCTATCTTCAGGAAGATAACTATAATAATAATGTAGGTAGATTTGTGACTGGAGTGGGGAGGGTCTTGTGTTAAGCTATTGCAAAAGTCTAGGCAAGGCATAATCCAATCAATATATTGGATATGAGAACCGAAGTGTGGGAGATACAAGAGGTGAATCTATTTTCCTCACTGGAGAGCTGAATGGACAGTGACATCATTAACTACAACCACAACCACATCAACAAAATACAGGAGGGAGAGCAATTTTGGGGAGAATGGTAAGGCAATTAAGTTCTGACTATTAAGTATGAGGTTTCTACAGGATACTGAAGAGGCAATGTCCAGAAGACAACTGGAAATGAATCTGCAGCTTGGAAAAGAAGTCGGAGCTGGAAATATATTGGAAAAAAATTCCAAATAAAATAAATAGAACAAAATAGTTTAGAGGAACTCAGTGGAATACCTAGCGAGGCACTACTATGATCTCTCTTGTTTTTCTTTTTCTTAAGATTTTGTTTATTTGAGAGAGAGAGAGAGAGCGCACGCACAGGGGAAGAGTGGAGGGGAGGGACACTGTCCCATGGAGCCCGCCACAGGGCTCGATACCACAACCCTGAAATCACAACCTGACATGAAATCAAGAGTCAAACACTTAACCGGCTGAGCCACCCAGGTGCCCCACCCTCTTATTTTTTTAATTGTTATTTCTTCCTATGATGTTATTGACACCATGAATTCATTCAAAAGATAATAACATAAATGTTAAATGAATGCAAGGAACTTAATTTAACTACATTATGCTCTCTATAATTTTGCATTTGTGTATAGTTGTGGTTTCATAAGTGCTGTTCTTCTTGTGTAGCTGTTTTATATGTAGTCTTATAATTTGTTTTTCTTTTCTTGTCCTAGCACATGAATTTATCTTCCCTAAGATACCCTTTAGAAGAAGATAAAACTTGAGGCATTTCAGGACCTCTCAGTCTTAAAAAATTGCCTCATCAGCCCACCCATACTCCCCACCCAACAGTGGGAAGTCAACCACTGCGTGTCACTAATGCACATAAACTCGCTTCTCCCTTTACCAAGTAGCATCTGCCTTTTCCTTTATTTTTTCTTTTCTGACTCACAACAGATACTGACTACAGAGGACAATGTCCATGGACCTGCTGGGAACATATGGGAAGGCCACCGAGGATTCTCATTAGCTTCTCCCTCCTCTGTTAAAACTGTTGGTTTTGCATTCAGCTAACTCTTGCTGAAGAGGTTTCTTTCCTGCTTCCCCTCTTGGTGTGGTACTAGAATGACCCATCCTCATTCTTTCTGTTCTAGATACCTCAGTCCTTGGGCGTTATATATAGACTACCTCTATCAAGCTTCTCTATGTCAACATTCTATTCTTGTAGGATGGATTAATTCCCAAAATATTCCTCAGTCCATCATGCAAATGGAATCTTGACAGGCCAATCTTCTAGGGTTCTCCATACATATTTGATCATATCTGACTCCAGGTAAATACATATTGGGTGATTATGGGTAATGCCATACATCTCAAGTGGACTAACCAGAACAGAATTTACATAACTTTCAAAAGCCAATGAAAAGGAATAACCAAATCAAACAGAACTAAATCTCCTTATGTCTCAGACCTTCATTTTGAGAAACTCAGAACACTGTGTCACTATTAAATTCAAACAGAAATTTTATCATTCTAAAGCAATATCAACCAGAAAAGAGAGAGAGGTTCCTAAACAAGTACACAGAGCTGAAAAGGCCAACTTGTATAAGAAAAAACTCATTTATCAAATTATTGTGCACCATTTAATTTTTACAACATCATGCATGAAATTTTAGTTAACTCAGCCTTTGGAAATAATAATAAAAACAGTATCATATATCTGTTTTCTTTGGGTCTGCTGATTTTATTATTTTAATACTAATAAAAAGTTATATAATATAAGTATGTTGGCCATATTAATTCTAATTGCATTTTTTCCTAGTGATTATGGTTCTGCATGGAATTTTCAAAAGTGAGAAAACATTAAAATTTCTTCCTATGACTAATTCTCTTTGCAACTTAATACTACTAAAAATTGTTTCCCAAATTGAAAGCACTTTATTTTCTTTTCAGTGGATTTTTTTTTTTTTTTACAACTTGTAGTTCCCATGAATATATGTTTGCCTTAAAGAAGAAACAAAAGGGGAGAAGGCAAGAAAACTGAATAAAAATGAAAGGAAGATAAATCTGTTCACCAGCCTTCTAACTGACCCCAACGCAGAAATGGCTGTACTGAGGGCAATTGCTGGGAAATGCAATTTCGGCTTCTTTATGTCACAGGTCACAGTGATAGTCTACCAGTGCCAGTGCTGTGTAGAGGACAGGACTGTCATCTTAAAAGCAGTTCAGTTTTCACACATCACTTAGGATAAGTTGTCAAAAATGCTCTAAACTTCATTCTAACTCACTTGGATTTTGACAAATGCAAGATCTGATGTAAATTTAAAAATAAATTTTATTAAAAATCCATAGTGAAACATAATTAATTTTTTCCTATGCAACTCAAATCCAATTTTTGTATCAGAATCAGAATTTACTTGTAGGACTTGAATGCCTAAAAAAGCAATGCCAGGCAAGTCTTTCCTAATGAAGATAGGCTAGTCGCAGCAATAAATTATTTTTATAGGAGATAGAAAATAATTTTGAGAATTTTAACAAAAATATCAATCAGATGGGCATATGTTTTGGATAAGGACTAGGTCAGGGAAAAACACAACCCACCGACTGGCTTTCTCTACCTATCTGTATTTCATTTCCTTAAATAGACAGTTGAAGAGATCCTCGTGATCTTCTTGGGATACCATCTTTGTTTTCCTGGCTGAATAAGGTGTATACTCTGCACATGGCAAGCCTGATCTTGTCTTTCTCCACACTAGACTGTAAGAACTTGAAGGCAGACACTATGTCTTATTCATCTGTTCTCTTCTTAGCACCTGAAACCGTGTTGAGAACATAGTAAGAGAATACAGAAGCTGTTGAAAGAATGCGTGAGTTAGTGAGAAAGTAAGTGAACGTATTCCATGAGGCAGCTGCGTTTTTCTAAATTAGGAAAAATTGACAGATTAAGCCCTCGGGGAGAGAAAGATGCTCTTTCCAGAAGAGTGTTCAACATTTCTCCAGGAACCAAACATGCAGATTCCAGACTGTGTTCTCGCATGGAGCCACACAAACCAGCAAGCAGCGCTCTGAGGTTGATCTGACAGGAATGTCAATTGCCACGCTGTGATTCACAATGGAGGGACAGAACCAGCGTTCGAAAGGAGCAGCCTGCACTGTTTAAACCAACATACACTAGAGGAGCCTGATTTCCTCCATTACAAATTCTGCTAGAACACTTAAAACAACCGGATTCAAGGTTTTGTAGATGATAAAATAACTACCTCATTCATCTTTTACTGAACGGGTGGCTTTAATAAGGTGGTTGTAATGAAGAAATTTCCTTATTGCTTAAACAACAGGAAATAATTTGTGTAACAGAATGTGTTAAATTTATTTATTATCTATTAACTTTTCACAGAAAAAAAACAGATTTGCAAAAGTTTGAAACTACACTACACATTCTATCATAATTTATGATCTATGACTTTGAAAATCATAACACGTATCATTGATATCAGTCTAATATTTTAAGAGGAGCAAAACTGTAGTTTGTTCAAACTCCTCTACCAGTGGATCTCTGTTAAAAATCCTTGTTTAATTAATAATACTAATGTCATTTCAGTACTCACTGTGATTGGGAAAGGCTTCCAACCAACAAACCGTGCTTTAATTATCTCACTGGAACAGGACTCTAAACCTGGAGATATAGGCTAGGGGGGAAAGGAATCAGCTCTCTAACAAAAGCAATACTTTTGAAGGCTAAGAAAAGAGTCAATTTTATAGAAAAAAAATAAATGGTGGTAGGAGAAGAGCTCCATTCTATTAGCTCCAAGTCTTTACTTTCAGTCTCCCATCTGTGCCTTGGGATTTTCTTGATCATGAATTGGTCCTCTGGCCATCAGCATACTTTACCCCAAAATTACAAATGTCCCTGTTCCTAATCCAAAGAAAAACAAAAGACACTAGTAAAACAAAATGCCTTTCCCTATTTTATTCTTTTCAGTAAAATAGGATTTAGCACTAATGCCAAGAAAATTTAAGAAAGTATTTGAGTTAGAAGCACAGAAAATTTTTTTAAGTTTCTAATACAGTAATATTTTTTATTTTACTGTATTTTCTTTTAATTCCAGTATAGCTAACATGCATTATGATATTACTCTCAGGTGTAAAATACTGAAACTATAGTAATTAATGCCATCACCTACTAGGCACTAAGAACTCATTATCTGATGTGTTGTTTTAAAGTCAGCCTCAGTAATGTTCTTGGTGTTAAACAGTGTTTCCGTTAAGATAATCTCAGTAAAAACAGTTTCCATAGCCTCTTCCAGTGAAATACAATCTACTCCCAAAGTCTCAGCTTTTTTTTTAAAATCACAAGCCCACGTAGGATTCCAACTGGAAGCTAACAAGTACTTTCTATGACTACATGGATCATTATTTGTGTACAACACTCTTACTAAAGCATAAACAAACCCCTCTAAGCCATGGTGCTCAGTCCTGACTCAGGAGGTTCCCTCCTTGCAGAATTATTTCAAGTGCTCGATAGTAAGACTCAGATATAGGTGTTTTTTAAAAGCTCAGGAAATTCTAATGTGTAGCCCAATTTGAAATCACTGCTGGAAGAGCTGAATAAAGAAGAATTTACAGGAAAATATCTGGCGATAGAGGATAGTTAATTGTCTTCAGCTGTTACTCTGAGTTTTTAAAAATGTTGTCTTCTCACTTTGATTCCATGATTGCTAACTCTCGTAAGAAGATCACTTCTGTTTGACAGCTACATGCAAAAGAATGAAACTGGGCAATTTTTACACCATACATAAAAATAAACTCAAAATGGATTAAAGACCTAAATGTGAGACCTAAAAACATAAAAATTCTAAAAAAGGGCACAGGCAGTAATTTCTCTGACATTGGCCCTAGCAACTTCTATCCAGATATATCTCCTGAGACAAGGGGAGGAAAAGCAAAAATATTATTGGGACTACATCAAAATAAAAGTTAATAATCAACAAAACAAGGACACAACCTACTGAATGGGAGAAGATATTGGCAAATGACATATCTGATAAAGGGCTACCATCCAGAACCTATAAAGAACTTACTAAACACAGCCAAAGAACAAATAATCCAATCAAGAAATGGGCAGAGGACATGAACAGACATCTCCCAAAGAAGACATCCAGGTGACCAACAGACACTTGAAAAGATGCTCAACATCACTCATTAGTAGGGAAACACAAATCAAAGTCACAATGATGTATCACCTAACACCTGTCAGAATGGCTAAAATCAAAAACTTAAGAAACAACAAGTGTTGGTGAGGATGTGGAGAAAGGGGAACCTTCATGCACTGTTGGTGAGAATGTAAACTGGTGTAGCCACTGTGGAAAACAGTATAGAGATTCCTCAAAAAGTTAAAAAGTGGAACTGATTTATGATCTAGTAATCATATTACTATGCATCTACCCAAAGAATATGAAAACACTAATTTGAAGAGCCATATGCACCCCTATGTTTCTGGAATCATTATTTATAACAGCTAAACTATAGAAGCAGACCAAACATCCACCAATAGATGAATAAAGAAGTGGTGGTAGTGGTGGTGGTGGTGGTGGTTGTGTGTGTGTGTGTGTGTGTGTGTGTGTGTGTTTATATATACACAATGAAATATTATTTGGTTATTAAAAAAGAATGAAATCTTGCCATTTGCAACAACATGGGTCAATCTAGAGACTATAATACTAAACAAAATAAGCCAGTCAGAGAAAGACAAATACCATATGATTTCACTCATATGTGGAAGAAATCAAATCAATGGGAAAAAAAAAAAGGGAAGACAACAGAGAGAAACAGAAAAACAGAATCTTAACTACAGAGAACAAACAGATGGTTACCAGAGGGAAAGTAGATGGAGAATGGGTGAAAAGAGAAGTACACTTATCTCAGTAAGCACTTAGTAATATATGGAACAGTTGAGTCACTATATTGTACATCTGAAACAAATATAGCACTGTATGTTAACTACAGTGGAATTAAAATTTTTAAAAATACAAAAAAAAGGGAAAGATAATCACCTTTATTATTAAGCAAAATGCAACTTCTCTAAGAATTTGCTGGAAGATCTATAAAGAACTCCTCAAACTCAACAACCAAAAAAAAAAGATGATCACATCAAAAAATGGGTATGAGACATGAACAGATACTTCTCCATAGAAGACAAACAAATGGCTAACAGACACATGAAAAAATGTTCATCATTATTAGCCATCAGGGAAATTCAAATCAAAACCACATTGAGATACCACCTTAAACCAGTCAATGGCCAAAGTTAACAGGATAGGAAACAAGTGTTGGAGAGGCTGTGGAGAAAGGGGAACCCTCTTACACTGTTGGTGGGAATGCAAGTTGGTGCAGCTGCTTTGGAAAACTGTGGAGATTCCTTAAAAAATTAAAATAGAGCTCCCTTATGACCCTGCAATTGCACTACTGGGTATTTACCCCAAAGATACAGACGTAGTGAAAAGAAGGGCCATACGTACCCCAGTATTTATAGCAGCAATAGCCACAATCGCCAAACTGTGAAGAGAGACAAGGTGCCCTTCAACAGATAAATGGATAAAACAACTATGGTCCATACATACAATGGCATATTACGTCTCCATCAAAAAGGATGAATACCCAATTTTTGTAGCAACACGGACAGGATTGGAGGAGATTATGCTAAGTGAAATAAACCAAGCAGAGAAAGTCGAATATCACTTGGTTTCACTTACTTGTGAACCATAAGAAGTAACATGGAGGGCAGGAGGAGAAGGAAAGGAAATGTGAATTGGGGTAAATCAGAGAGGGAGACGATAAACCATGACAGACTTTGGACTCAGAATCAAGCAGGGTTTCGGAAGGGGGGTGGAGGGTTGGGTGAGCCTGGTGGTGGGTATTGAGGGCATGTACTGCATGGAGCACTGGGTATGAGGCATAAACAATGAATCCTGGAACACTGAAAAAATAAAATAAATTATTTTCTTTAAAAAAAAAGAATTTGCTTAAATATTGCTACTACCTTAAATTCTTTTGAGAACAGAGCTAAATATAAGAAAATTAGCTAATTATCCTGGTGATTATGTCTCCACAACTCCATTGTGCTCATATAGGGAAGATTTGGGATTTATGATGTGAAAGAACTTCCTAAATAACAAAAACATAAATACCATCAGAACTATGAGGTTATAAGGAATAATTCACAGAAATGATTATTTTTTTTCCTTTATAAATACTTAAAACTTAAGTGCCCTTAAGTAACCCAAGAGTATTCTTGGGAACACACCTGAGATTTTTATGGTTCTAACACAGGCTGTGAATTTTCTGGAGCTCAAATTTATTTCTACATCTTTGTAGCCTAAGTAGAGGTTTAAAATGCATGGCTTTTGAAATCCTTCCAGAATCTGTTACCTGTAGAGAAAATTTCAAACTTTTAATTTAGAAGACTATTTGCCATGGACTAAAAGATCATGAAATAGGTAATAATGATTTAATTGCAAGATCACACAATGAAAGAAAAGTCCCTTTTTGAATGATCTGTGTGTGTATGTGTTGTAAAGACAGCTTAGATAAAATCAAGATGAAAGATTTATAAATAAATTATATTAAGTTATCTAAACGAATAGCAAATCACTGTCCCTATCAGAAAAAAAGCATTAATTCGTTGGCACTGAAAAATTATCTCACATGGCAAAACTCAGAGGGGCATTATTTTCAATGATATGCTAACTTCATACAACCACTTTTAAAGGGACTGCCATTATGCCTCTTCAGTGAGCTGAAGATTTTCCTTATATTTGGCCTATGGCATCTTTTCCCAAGCACTGGGAAGCTCTTCAGTTAAAATCCATAGAGACTGTCAACTACAGAGTAAGCACTCGACTCTGAAATCACTCTGCTGAGTCAAACTGTTCTGAAGGGAATTGGTCAGGCTGCATTTGACACAATGAGAAACAACTCAGCAACACATGCTGAAGTGACAGTCTGTGAAACAAGGAACTGAGCGTATCCTGCTGCCTCCAGCCGAGCAAGTGCAGTGTGTGTAAGAGTCTAGGAGACAGACTGAGTGCTTTTATTCTTAACAAGAGGAAGAATACAGCAAGAGCAAGAGAGAGAGATGGTCAGAGAGAAAGATGGAAAGAGAGAGATGGGCCACAGGGAGAGATGGGTAGAGAGAGAGACAGACGGACAAAGAGAGAAAGACAGACAAAAGAGAGAGATGGACACAGAGATGGGACAAAGGGAGAGACAGACACAGAGAGAGAGTTGGACAAAGGAGAGAGATGGACAGAGAGAGAAAGGAGAGGGGAGGCAGACCCATGTGCACTTTGTGTACTCTATGTTGTCTGTGTACACTGGAGCAGAAATTCTGAATGACTACATTCTAGTTTGAAGGAAGATGACAGACAACCCTACTTACCTGTTTTATGAGTGACAGTCATAGAATAGGCATTATTATGCAGGAATTAAATGTTGTGCAGGTAAATTAATTTAGAGCCGCATTTGTAGAATATTGCAAATGATACACACCATTACTAAAGCAGCATGCCATTGATAAATGAAATGTGCTACCAAACATTTGTCCAAAATAATCATTTCAGGAGCATAGAGGATAGCAGTGGGAACAAATAACAGAAGTCTTGTTTCCCAGCTCAGACCTAGATAGAAATAATTTCAGTTAACTTATTTAAAGATAACCAAAGGAAAAAAATAAAATAATTCTATTTTCATTGAACTGATAAAAATTTTAGAGAAAAAGAGTCCAATACTTGAAAAGACAGTTTTGCAGATCTCAATTTCTCACTTGTTAAAGAGGAAACATTAGTAGGTGATCTGTATGGTCCCTTTTAGCTCTAAAACATTCTGTTTCTCTAGAAAAGAAATGAATAATCTTAGTGGAGGAGGAGAAGTTACATTGTCCTTACTGCCATCTTATTTGCATTGCCGTATAAAAGAGAATCTAACGGTAGCAAGCCTCACTATTTAGATATATTTTCAGTCTTAAAATGCATAATTAACTATATCTGTACACAGAAAATAATAACAACTCGAAATAAATAAATAATGGTATGTTGACTGTGTAAACGAATAGCAATTATCACTCTATTCACCTTAATCCCTACAGACATCTGTGCTCCTTTGTTTGACAGGTCTTTAGTCCTCGCTATCTGAATAATGATCATAAAACTGATGGTATTAATAATGGATGTGAGTCAGTTATGATCTATTTTGTGCTCTATACTTGACATACTTACCTTCACAGTAACATTAAGAATGTATGTTTTATCTGGCTTATAAAACAAGAAAACATAAACTCAGCTCAGAATGGTAAAGCAACCTACTCAAGGTGTCCCATCTATTACATGACAATTCCAGGCACTGAATTTAGCCGCTCTTTCCCCTAAGAGAGACCAACAGGAATAGTCATTGAACAAGTGGGAGCCGGTGAAATGAACCAAAATTCAGAACTAAGGTAACTTCCTCAAGATTCCCTCCAGACACCTTAGCTCAGACAACTCTGCTGATTAAAACAGTCCTTCTCACACAGTGGATTGATCTTCCTTTGTATCATGGCATTCCACCTGAGGACCCCTACTCTCACCCTTCTGCCCCTAAGTCCTAGTCTGCAGCTCAGAAATCCTATTCCCCTTCCCAGTACCTAGTCAGCTGAACTCCCCAGTCTAATGCCTGATCACTGGTCTAATGCACCTCTCTCTCTGACTTTACCCTAAGCAATAAGACATCCAGGCAGGAGGTATGGGAGACTCCACAATCCTAAGCCAACTCACGGGGGAACAGGAGACAGAACCTTGGCCTTTTTCTAACCAGGATCTCCTCCAAGCACCAATGATGGCATAAGCAGAAAGGCAGAAACGAGACGGTGCAGTGACCCTAGCTGGCCATAGAACTCTGTCCCTAGCAGTTTACCGACAGGCACACTTAGAGTCCCATATTCATATAATACCACACGTTGCCCTATCTAGGTTCCTTCATTGATTTCACCAGGTTCCCACCCTCTGGTGTGTGTATCAACCCCAGGTCCTTTTTAAAATATTCCTAATCTGCCCAAATTAGGGTAGTGAATCCACCTCCTTGCTTTGCTCCTATATTTTAACCTTGGTAGTAGTTTGATGTTCTGACTGATGCCAGTAGGTCTGGCTTCATAATTTGTGGGACCCAGCACAAAGTGAGACATTGTTCAAAAAACATTAGAGATTTCAAGAGAACCCAGCACAGCCTGGAACCGAGTGCAGGGCCCTTCTGAGTGTGGAAGCCTATGTGAAAGCATTGGTTGCTTGCCAATGAAACCGGTAGCAACTCTTTTACTTTTTACTTGGTAAAGAACATACTCCTGGTTGGCTCTCCTTTGAGGATGTGAAAACTGTGCAATGCTTCGCTCATTAAAAATATGCAAAGCAGTAGACATTTGCTTTTCATCATAATTTACATTTCTCATCCACAGTTCCACAATGTTGTACTGTGGCTTTTTAATGCAAGCCTGCTTCTTCCTATTTGCTTCTAGTACTGTACCACTTTATAAGACCTACTATTATAAGATCTACTTTAATATTTACCCCCCATCACTCTTGTGTTCAGCATGGACTAAGCCAGGCACCCTGCCTCTACGAGCTGCCCTCCCCTGTCTGACCCCCCCGAGTCCAGAACTCATGACCTGTGCGCACACGGCCCTGCCTTCCTGGTTGACTTTACCACCAGCGAAACGCAGTCGAGGATGATAAGCCTAGTGCCAAGCTTCTCTGACCAAAAATAGCATTCTAGAAAAGACTGTCCCCATGGCAGATATAAAACTAGGGATTTTTTAACGATTTTATTTATTTGAGAGAGAGAATGAGCAGGAGGAGGAGGAGAGGGAGAAGCTGACTCTTCCCGAGCAGGGAGCTCAATTCCAGGACTCTGGGATCATGACTTGAGCTGAAGGCAAACACTCAACCGACTGAACCACCCAGGTGCCCTCAAAATTGTGGATTTTTAAAAGCTGACCACTGTAATAATAGTCACTTGTCTATAAATATGTTATTGATTTTAACTTTTTTTTGCTTATTTTAAGTTGTGGTAAAACAACAACATTTACCATCTTAACTGGTTGTAAGTGTATACAGTTCAGTGGCAGTAAGTACACTTTCAATGTGGTGCAACTTCATCACCATCCATCTCCAGAACACTGTCTATCCACCGGAACTAAAACTCTGTCCTCAGTAGAACAGCACCTCCCCACTCCCCTTCCCCAGCCCCTAGCAACCACCATTCTACTTTCTGTCTCTCTGAATTTGATTACTCCAGATAGCTCACATGTGTGGAATCATACATTATTTGCCTTCGGGGGACAGGCTTATTTGATATTCACTTTTGATAGAAACCTTTCAGTTGGGTGTGTGGAATGGGAGGACAGTCCCTTTGGGGCCCCTAAGTTTTAGGGAATTTGTTTACTGCTGTAGGAAATGAGGCCTGAAAGGGAGAGTCGGATCTGGTCGCAGTGCTCAAAGTACTCTCTCCATCACCCCTTCCACCAGGCAGGCTAAGCCTCTTTCCCTCCACTTCTAACCTTATTTGTCAACAGGAATGCTGAAATCCTTTGAAGTCCGTTGTCACTTGAAAAGGGGCCTGGTCTTAGGTCAGTCATTATAAAAGAAGAAAAATGCCTTTTTGTCTTATATGACTAAAACAGTGACTATTCAGTTAACCGACCTCCAAACTCTCCCATTGTTAGATAGTTAATAGTTAATGAGTCTTTTTTTTTTTTTTTCTGACTAATCAGCACCTCATTTCTGCTTTTTTTATCCTCAGTTCACCCTCTGTACTGGAAACACTTTGCCTAGATATGCAAATGTTGCAGGCTGACCTTGATAAATGGTCTATGTTTGTGTAATTTAGATTAGTTCAGTAATTGTTTGGAACGGAGGCCAGCAATCTTCCCAAGGGTATTAAACATTCACTTTTAGGACTTGGTGGTCTGCAGAAAGGAAAGGTCAGATCAAAGTTGCTTTACCACCCTCATCCCAAGGTCACTTCTACTCTTGCTATCTAGAAATATTTGCCTGGAATCCATCAGCTGGCTGCAAAGAGAGGGCTGATTCCCTAGGTCTTCCTGGAAGCTGAGATGTGGTAAATCTGGCTAACCTTTAGAAAAAAGCGGAGAGCAAAGCCAAATTGAAAAGGTAATAAAAGTAGTCCTGTGGCCTTCAGAAGTGACAAACGATTTGCTTTGGTTCTGTTTTAAACAGCTGATACCCTGGAATAGTTCTTAAGTAGGTGGCTGACTTTATAACCTGTTTTAAGTTATTATTATTATTATATACAACTATTCTTTTTGTCTTTTCAAATATCTGGAGACTCTTCACAACAGTGAGTACAAGTAAGGACTACGATAGCCTCTACGAAGCCCAGAGCTTGATCTCTATCTTCATTTCCCTTATGCAACCTGACAACAGGCTGAGTTTGGAAGAACTCTCTATGAAAGAACTCACTCCTTGCCCACGGCAGCCTCTCTGGAGACCTGCTGCTTAGCGTTCCCTTCTTTCCTCAACTGCAAATAATTTTTTTTTCAAGTGATCTTCTTTACTGTCCTCCTTGATGCAGTCATATCCCTTGAGGTCATAGTCAATATGTTTTAATACCTTTTCCAGATTCTTACTGTGTACGCTGCTATAATTTTGATCCCAGTTCTTTACCCACTGACATAACCCATTCAGGTGCTTGTTCTGATGTGATTGCAAATATTCTCATGCCACAGCTATTGCTCCTAACATGTTCTAGCTGGTTCACCGAGGACTCTCAGAGGACAGTACCTACCCCTGAACTCAATCACAGGACCAGTTCACTACCTCAGGGCAGAGCATGACTAATACCAACCCTGATCCAGATGCTATCCTTCTCTTAAAATATGAAAATGTCCACATGGTTAGAAATTCAAATGTGCCCCTAGGCAGATAGATGACTATAATGACACAATCAATTCTTTCCCCTCCTCCATCACTTCCAACCATCACCTCTTGTAAAGGTGAGGAAAACAAAATCTTTACGTGTATAGTTAAGTAGTTAGATGATTAGGGATGAAAGGCTGAGATATTTCTTTCTCAAGTCTCATACATTTTCAACAGGAAAGGATGTCTATAGCTAGAAACTGGCTAAAAAGTGAGCAGGTAGGCTCCCCAGATGTTCCTGAAAGCTGAGCTGTGGTGATGCTGGCTAACCTTTCCAGAAAAGTATAGAGCATAGCCAAATCACAGTGTTTGTAAAGACAGGCCTGCAGCCTTTGGATTTGATAGGTTAAAAAAAAAGATGAGATTTTTACTTTGGTTTTTCTTAAATTATACGTAAGGCTGAACCTCCTTTGATAAATCTGTTACTCATTTAATTTGTCAACGGTCTCTTCATACTCTTTACTCATTTTTCACCTTCTTACATTTGCTTCATTTAGAAGTGATTTTGGTGAAGGGAATTAGGTTGTGATTCAATTTCATTTTTTTCCTAAATACCTAGCCAGTGTTCTCAATAGTTATTGAATAATCAATCTCTTCTCCACTGATGTAAAATATCACCCTCATTTTACATTATTTCTTTTTTAAAAATATTTTATTTACCTCTTTTTGAAAGAGAAAAAGAGGGAGCACACACACACACACACACACACACACACACACACACACACACACACACGAGCAGGGGGGAGGGGCAGGAGGAGCGGACTCCCCGCATGAGGGACTTGATCCCAGGACCCTGGGATCCTGACCTGAGCCAAAGACAGAGGCTTAACCAACTGAGCCGCCTAGGCACCCACATTAAATTTTTCTATATGTAATTTAGATGTGTTTTAGATCTCGACCCTAATCCGGTGAACTTCTATTTCTTAATACAGAAACTATTTTAGTTTTGGCTTCATGATATATTTTAATGTCTGGCTCAGATATTCATAACTAATTTTGCATGTAGAACTGTCAGGTTTAAAAAAAGTCATGTTGATTTGTAGATACATATATATATATATATACATACACATAGATATTCATATACATGATTTAGGGAAAATTAAAATATTGGTAATACTGAATCTTCCTACTTAAAGCAAAGTATGCTTTACATCTGTTTTTTTCTTATACATCCTAGTAGGTATTCTCAAGGGCTTTTTGTACATAAAACCTATATATTTTTGTTATTTTGTAACAACAAAAAGTATTATTTTATTGTTGTTCTTGTAAACAGGATGACTTCTTTCATTGTATTTTCTAATTAGTTACTGGTTATGTATATTAATTTTAAAACCAAGTATCTTTCTGAAATCTAAATGTTTATAATAGTGTTTGTGCTGATTCTCTTATTTTTTTTTAAGTATATGACTATATTTGGCTGCAAACATGGTAATTTTACTTCCTACTTTAGAATTGCTTAATTCCATTGGCTGCTTCTTCCAGAGCAATGGGGTTATAACATGGCAGATGTCTTAGATAATTTCAATCATGGCCATTTCATTTTCCTTTTTGAATGGACTCTTGCTTGCTAGAGCTGGAAACCTGCTCCCAGGTTTGCTTCAAGTTTGGCTGCTCCTGTAATCTAGCTCACACCAAGCAGGTGTCTCCTTGTGATATTTAGAGGGAGGAAGTGAGGCAAGTAGGGCTGTGCTTCTGATCTGTTGGTTCTGCAAACTGAGAGCATCGTCATAGAAGCTGTGGGTTTTCTCAGCCAGCCAGAGCTGCATAATTCCCTGTTTTAAAGGAGGAGCAGGAGGAAGGGCATTCATTCTGGTACTCTAGGTGAGAGTTGAGGCGGTGTGGTTATGGAAGCTGGCAGCTGGGACAGTGGCTGCCAGGTTTCCCAGTTTCCCGGTCCCAACAGTGGTGGCAGCTCTGCGGGCCGGCCAGCTGCAGGCTGGTGCTCTAGGAGACATACCCGGAAGCCAAGCCCAGACCCTGCTCCAGCTACTCTTCCAACAATCTCATCATCAGTTCTGCCATATGGCCCTTTCTAGTTAAACTAGCTAGAATGGTTTCTGGGATCTGCAATCAACTCTGACCGAACACCCTCATCTTGTTTCTAAGTTGAAAGAGAATGTATTGAGAATTCTAATGTTTCAGCATTAACAATGATGTTAACTTTTGAAGTATGTTTGTGTATATAAATATATTTCATAATGTTTTTAAAATGCTTTTGAAATTTTCCCCTAATTTCCTCCATAGTCATGGTTTTTTACTTTTCTCAATTCTAATTTTATGTGGTTTTTTTTGTTTTGTTTTCCTTCTTTGGTTTCCTTAGCTTCCTGCTCTAAAAGCAAATTTACAGACAACGGACATCCATCATTCATCCACTATTTCTTTTTCATCCACTATTTTTTTTAAAAATGTTTTGTACATGTTACTTTTAAGCTGATTTTTCACTGTGTGTGTGTGTGTGTGTGTGTGTGTGTGTGTGTGTGTAGACTAGGACCCACAATTTTTTCTTCTCAAAGTTGCAACATCTTAGACATAGCCTAGAGTTTTTGTTATCACTGTGTTGTCTATACCTTCCATCTTTATCTGTTAAGTTTGACCACAATACAATCATATAATTTATTTAAAATGAAAAAAGTTAAACAGGACAAGACTCAAACTAAAAACTTCTTTAGAGCATTTTTTTAAGGTACAATCTTCAATCAGCTCTGAATTACCAAATTATACTCACACTTACCCCAAATATCTTTACCTTAATTTAGATCAGGATATTGTGTTAAACTTCTCAAATAATTCATCAACTGCCTAGAAGGTCAAGATCTGTTTCAAAAATAACTGTTTTAATGAACTTAGAAAAAATGCCTCTAATGAAAGTATTTTAGAGGCAAATTATGTAAACTTCAGGTCTAATATAAAGCCTACAATATCCTTTAAAATCAGAAATAGTGCTTCTCCTTCTACTTTAAATATTCAGTCAGCATTTCGTACCATAGGGAAGTGGTTCTGAATCATTCACGGCCGCTTTCTCTGTTCTATGGTTTGCAAAGAAAAGATATACTGTTAAGGCTACACTTACTTTTATCAATATTTGATTTCTACATTTTGCCCAAAGTATTCTGGATCCCTTAATTTAGTTAATGCCAAAATACTTTGAATGCATATGTGTATATAAAATAGGTATGTATGTGTATATATACACACATACAGTATAATATGTGTGTGTATGTGTAAATAATGCATGGTATACAGTATAGTGTATATATGGTATAGTATATATATATAGTACACTATTAATATCTGGTTCAGATATTTATGACGATTTTTGGATATGCATTTAAATGCAGAACTGTCAGGTTCAAAAAAAGTCATGGTGATTTGGGTATGTATATACATATATATTCATATACATGATTAAGGAAAATTAAGATATCAGTAATACTGAATATATAATATTGAATATAATATACATAATATATATACACATATTATCTATCTATCTATCTATCTATCTATCTATCTATCTATCTATGGAGAGAGAGAGAGATTGAGAGAGTTGCCATGGAGTCAATCCAACCTCAATCCCTTTTGGTAAAAAAAGTGCCATATTTTGTTAAGTCTAAAACAATTACAAATTTTTTAAATTTCTTTAAAAATAATTAAAAAATAAAAAAACAATTATAAAACAATTATAAGAAAAACTAACAATTAATTTAACAATCGTTTTTAGGACCAAAGGGATATAGAACTAATGCATTCAGTGCAGCCACTGATGGGAACATGTGTCTGAGACTGAAGAGTGTATGTCAGAATGCACTATAAAAGCTATAAAGTGATCCCTAAGGATCTCTTGCAAGGTTGGTTGTCCTCTGCTCAGTCAGAAGATATATTCTTTATTTTTCTTCTCAGACATCTGTATGTCTGGCCCTCTGTTTAGGAAGAATGCAATCAAGTTTTCAGTCTACAGCAGAGGATGTCTCTGAAGGATGTAGGGCATGATTCACTGGAGGCAGGATCACCCCTTCATCTCCTTGGATCTCTTTAGACCCTTACAGCAGCTCTGCCACACTCTTGCCCCACTAGATGCCACCAAGGTTTTTTCAGTAACTTTCCCCAATTGCAAGGAAATATTATGCACAGCAGAAAGGAATAGAAGTTACTGAAGGCACTGAGGTTCAAATAATATTTTAAAAGGTCCTTTTCACTACTTCCATGTCTAACTTCATAACACCACCCCTATCAGTCAACAATGTGTCCTATTGGTGGTTTACTCACATTGTTTTGAACAATAATTTTGTAATACATGCAGACTATAGCATGAGAGGAGAGGAAGGGCAAAGAAGAAAACTCAAGATTTAAACATTAAAAAGTCCTTATTCTGACTGATATCATGTTTTAGATATAAACCTTATTTGGAAAAAAATCTTTAGTTTAAAAATAAAAGTTTTTAAAATGCATTTTCTCAATTCCTAATGAATTGCTTCAAAATATAAAACGGAATCCAGGAATTATTTGTTTCTGGTTTCCAATAAAGCTTCATTAATCACCACAGGCCACTAAAAATCAGTAAAATATCATAAAAGCTTGCGTTCCATTTTCCTGTAAACTTAATGCTGACACTTCCATAGTAAAGAGTTAGAAACCTTAATGGATTAGACATGTTCTGTAATATAAATTAGTAGTTCATGGCAAAAAGGAAATGTATGTCTGTATCTTTGAATAAGATATATGCATAATGGTGGTTTTCCGGGCATGCAAACTTTTTATTCTTTGCCATCAATTCACTTCTTTAATCTTCCCTACTTTAAAAGAATCATATATAAATTTCACTTAGTTGTTATTATCCACATTTTATAGACAAAGACAGTAAGACTTACAGAGGTTAAGAAACATGCATAAGATAACAAATTAGTTAATGGAAGAACCAAGGTTTTATTCCAGCAAATCTGACTCTAGAATCTGTCCTCTTGAACTCAATGCTACACAGCATCCTCCAAAAGCATTTAGCAATAAACAGTCACATATATTATTCCGTGGCCAAAGAGTATGAATCAACCAAGAGCACTCAAAAAATTAAGTAAAACATGTTGACTGCCATATTCTAAGTCTGTTCTATTTATAGAATACATATCATGTCTCTTCTACAGAAAAACCAACCTCTGTAATAAATCCCAATTTCTTGTTCTATCTCTTCGAATATTTTCATTTTATAGTATATAGTTTGTGCAGTTTGAATGGCAAGCATTGCTTCTGGTTTTTGAAACAAAAGCTAAATGAACCCATATTACTGTTATGACACATGGATATTATGACCTCTAATTTTTCCAGAAAAATCTGCCTAATACTCTTCATCAATGCTACTGTGTAGGTTTGTTTACAAACAGACATATGTTTTTAAACTAAAAGTAAAACACCTTCACCAACAAAAATCGATACCTTTTCCACAGGATTATGGTTTATTGTTCTTAAACAGTATACTAATAAGCACAACTGAACTATTGTCACCACTTGATAAATTTTAGTTTTAACTTTAATGACAGAGATTTGAAATTCAGGACTTGATCCCTTTAATTCTGGCTCTGCCATTAATGAACTAGATAACACTGAACACAACACTTAACTTCTTGGAGCATCTTCTTCTTCCTCTGAGAGTATAAACCTACTTGGTTGAACTGTTCTGGTGACCGATGAGATAGAAGAAATGGGCGTGGGTTAGAAATGGAAAACAGTATTGCGGTTCCTCAAAAAGTTGAAAATAGAGCTACCCTATGACCCAGCAATTGCACTACTAGGTATTTACCCTAAAGATACAAATGTAGTGATCTGAAGGGGCACGTGCACCCTAATGTTCATAGCAGCAACGTCCACAATAGCCAATCTACTGAAAGAGCCTAGATGTCCATCAGCAGATGAATGGATAAAGACGAAGCGGTGTGTATATATACAATGGAATACAATGCAGCCATCAGAAAAGGGAATCGTGCCATTCGCAATGATGTGAATGGAACTATAGGGTATTATGCTAAGTGAAATAAATCAATCAGAGAAGGACAACTATTGTATGACCTCACTGATATGAGGAATTTGAGAAACAAGACAGAGGATCATAGTGGAAGGAAGGGAAAAATGAAAGGAGTTTAAACCAGAGAGAGAGAGAGAGAGAGAGAGACAAACCATAAGAAACTCTTAATCTCAGGAAACAAACTGAGGGTTGCTGGAGGGGAGGGGAGTGGGAGGGATGGGGTGGTTGGGTGATGGACACTGGGGAGGGTATGTGCTACGGTGAGAAAAAAATTAAAAATTAAAAAATAATAAATTAAATATAAAATGATTTTGTTCAGAGCCTTCTTTCATAATCTGTTCATTTGCTAAAATCTCCTAAATTTCTAGGGACTGTATTCTGAGAATGTGGGTTTCATGTTCAACACCACCAATTTCTTCACATTCTCAACCCCATCAAGTCTACATTCCTCTTGCTTTTCAGGGACCTCCATAGTCTGCTTCAGGCTGCCTACCCAGTGTGAGTTCCCATGGCTAACCACGTGGACTGCTGCTCTTTCCAAGCCCTAAGCCACACACTGTTCCATATTTAACTCATGATGTTCCCCATGTGTTGTGTCTATTCCCTTCTTACTTAATGAATTCTCTTCCTGTCTTCAAAACCTCAAAATCTCATCATTTTATGTATGATTACATCATTTTATGATGCCCTTCAGATATGTTTTGGTCTTTTTTGTTTGTGTTTTAGTACTGCTCTCCTTCCTTAATTATAATGCCCTGCAGGTGGAAGTCCAGTCTATCTGCTTTTTCAGAAGAGTGATGAACATATAACTGGTCTTCTTCTGTCTTAAAGAACCAGATATTTCCTAAATAGTATTATTAAGTGTCAGCGACCATGCCGAGGGCTGAGGATTGATGTGGGCACTGTGCCATTCCTCATGAGACCGCAGTACAGCGAATAATCAGTCCTACGCACAGACATTCAGTAAAGAGTTGCAGGGTTCTTTAACAGAGCCCAGGGGACTGACACATAACCCAAATTTCAGGGAGTCAGGGAAGGTTTTTCAAAGGAGGTGACCCTTAAGCTATGAATACCAGAAAGAGTAAGAGCCAACCATGAGTAATGGGCACTAATCTTATTTTCCCGCTTCCCCAAATGACCGAGCTAAAAGGGATTTAGGATTACCGTGAGGCCCAGAGCTGCACCACAACTTTTCAAACACCTCAATTACAATCATGTTCTCTCAACTCCTAGTTCTGTAGTTTTTCCATTAAGTCACATGGCTTTACTCGGCCAAAATAATGCTAAGCATAATGCATGCTATTTTCCTAAAGTCAATGAATCCACTGCTTTAATTACATTACTGATCAAACACTCAGCTAAAAATAAAATGCCCTAAACTGAGTATCAGAATTTGTACAGCAGATACAATTCTATATTATAATTACTATAATATATTACTATATTATAAACAATACTTAGGAAGAAAAATGCAGTGTTACTAAGTCAAAGTTTGTCATCAAAAGAGCAACGAAGAGAAAGGACACTATTATTTACTAAATACACACTATGCGCCAGCTACTAACAAATCGACTTTTATAGTCTTTCAGAACTCTACTGAAGTAAATATAATAAAGTTCTTTTATAAGTGAGGAAACTTAGAGAGCTTCAGCAACTTAACTCAGGACACAGAAGGCAGATTTGAAACTAAAGCTTATATGTATTCAAAGCCCAAGTTCTTTCCCTCCATCCCCCTCTGGTTGATTGATCAGAGAAGGGATCTCTAACCAGACTCCCTAGACTATGCCAGGTCCCCCCTTCCAATGTTCTCATACGTCCCTGCACTTCTCCATAAGACAAATCTCCACATCTTGTACTTGTATATTTCTTTCTATGATTCAATGATTAATATCTGCTTCTGCCACCAGATTCTATTCCAAAAGGGTAATGCCATTTTTATCCGCCATACTGTGTGCCTAGTGCCTGGTATATTGTTGGCATTTAAGAAGTAGTTATGGAATCAACTACATTTGTACCATACAGTCTGAAGCAAGAAACATGAAGTGGCTGATTCAAGACACTCCTGGGAAGAAAAACACAGTGTCAGAGAAGTGAGAGATGTGCCAACTGTCTGGACAGTTTGGACAACACTTGTTGTGGTTTATTAGTTTTGAATATTAAGAAACACTCTCTAGTCCTTCACTCATCAATTATAATAAAAATATGTAATGTGATAAGAAGCTGTTGGTGGACAAAGAAATTTCAAATCTCAGGATGCCTGGGTGACTCAGTCAGTTAAGCATCTGCCTTTGGCTCAGGTCATGATCTCAAGGTCCTGGAATTAAGCCCTGCATTGGGTTCCCTGCTCAGCGGGGAGTCTGCTTCTTCCTCTGCCTGCCCCTCCCCCTGCTCATGCTCTCTCAAACAATTTTAAAAAAATGAAATTTTAAATCTCTTTATATCAGTTGTAACTGAATAGGTATAGTTTTTATATAAAATTATCTTAAATTATCAAAGTTACAGATATTTTAGGTATTTTAAGTCTTCTGGTGCAAGTTAAAATGGAGTACACACATACACACACGGCTGACTAGAAATAAAATCTTCTAAACTGAATATTAGTATTTCCATAGCAGATATGATTCAATATTTGCAGGCATGTGTGCAGTTCATTTAATTTTGTTTTTATAAGCCCCTAGCTGGAAGCTGGTTCTGCCTAAAAATTGTCATAGGATTATGTGAGTGCTTAAAAATTTCTACAATAATAATGTTATAACTTTTAATTTAGATTACAACAAGGATCTATGGAACACTTTCATCGGTGGTCATATTATTGTAAAATACCAAAAGGTAACCTTAAAAAAAGCCTACTTAGGTTTTTAGGTTTGTTTTTTTTTTCACTTGGCCCAGTTCTTTGTCTGATACAGGGCAATCTGGTCTAACTCAGTAAAAACTGGCTTCATTAATCTAAGGAGATATTTTTTTCACCTTCTAATCAAAAGGTAATTCAGAGAGGGAGATAAAGCATGAGAGACTTTGGACTCAGAAACAAACTGAGGGTTTTGGAAGGGAAGGGGGTGAGAGGATGGGAGAGCCTGAGGGCAGGAACTGCATGGAGCACTGGGTGTGGGGCATAAACAATGAATCTTGGAACACTGAAAAAATAAAATAATTACTAATAATAAGTAAATAAGTAAATAATAAATAAAAGTTCCCAGCTCTTTGGGGCACCTGGGTGGCAAATAAGTAAATAAATAAAAATAAACTAATAAAATGAAAACAAAAGTGAAATGCTTTGCACAATCTCAATCCATTCCTGTGAAGTGAAAAGAATAAAGATTAAAATAGAACACTATGTAATTTATTGCGTACAGCAATACTTAGTGACGCTGTCACTGCTCCCATCATACAAATAGGGAAAACTGAAGCCCTGTTACATAGCATATCCAGAGTGCCAGAGCTATTAAGGGACACTGTCAAGGCATGTCTTCTCTGGGCCTCTATTTACACACATATAATGGAAATGGCTGCTCCATCTAAATGCTTCTGATTTAGGTGATAAACTGATTATTAAGTGCGATGTCTAGCTCAGAGTTGGTATTTGGTAGGCACTCAATTATTGAGTAATCATTATTTAATTAGCTAAATTTATTTTTGGCATCATAGGTAGAATCCAGGTGCTCATGGTGATAAGAATACAACTTTTCCCATCAGTCAGTGGGTTAGCAAGTGTCACTGAGCATTGCCAGGAAGCTCAGTGACCTGAGGGATTAGAATGGTAGCAAGAAAGGATTTAGTCCCCTGGTAGCTACTTCATAGTTGGAAGGGGAAATCTGGTGCAAGAAGGGGGTATCTGATACTCTGAGCAACTAAAAATGGTTAAATTCTATGGGAAGCTTAGAAAGATCAGTACAGTCCATTAAATTTCAATGAAGCTCACTGTATCACTAATTCATGAACAACTACCCTGTGATTCAAGCTGTCAACATTTAAGCTTAACCTGACAAGGGGTTCGTTCTGAATTTTCTGAAAGTTCTTTATCTCTTGGCATGCAGGCTATCCAGAGATGAACAAATAGGAAACACTAAGCATCACTGAAATGGCCTTGAACTTTATGGTTTTAGTGATAGGCTGGAACCGAAGATGACTCTTGGCTTATGAAACATCACTGTTATTAAAGCACACGAGGATCTCAGAGGATCTGATATCTCATGTGACAATTTCTGATTTGGCACACATCAGGCTTTATTTACATTACAATGCCTTGGCTTGTGAGGAGATTAAAATGACACTTAGATGATCAAAGAGTTAAAATGGTACTACTTATGTGATTACCCACCTGCTGGGGGGGAAGAAAAGAGAGAGAGAAGAAAAAATTTTTAAAAGCATCCTGACAGGAGAAATAAAAGAGCTGACTTAAAGGCTATTATCAAATATTCAAGTGGTCACCCATGCAGAAACTGACCAAACTTTATTCACATACTGATTGCTGGGGAATCAAAGCATTTGTGGTGAGGTTCACCGACTATCCAAACAATGTTTTATTAATTCTAGGATAGCTGAAATACTGTACGTTTTTAAAAAATGTAAAGTAGTATAAAAAATACTATCACCTTATGGTAAAATGCAATAAAATGGTGGGACCCTCTTGATGTTGCCATCCACAAGGAGGTGTCCTTCCACGTATGAGTGTGTGTATACATGTGGCCAGTGGATGGATGATGGCAGGCAGCAAAACGTCATCATCCTCTCACAAACTACCAGGACTTCTGTAAATTATGTAATGATAATTGGCTGTTATTGCCTTAAGATTTCTCATAGCATTATTGAGTGGTTAATTACAATCAAGATCTTAGACCCATCTAACTTGGTAGTAACTACTGAGCCCTTGAAATGTGGATAGTCAGAATTGAGATGTGCTATAAGCAGAAAATGCAGAGTGACAGTTTAGTATGGAAAAAGAATGTAAATACCTCCTTAAAAATTTTTATATTGATTATAAGTTAAAATGATTGTATTTTGGATATATTGTATTAAATAAAATATTAAAGCTAATTTTACATATTTATTTTTCTTTTAAATGTGGCTACTATAAAACTTAAAATTATGTATTTGGTTCACAATGTACTTCTATTGAAAAAGTTACCTTACAGCATGGGAATTTAGGAGGTTTTAGGGTTCCTGAGGTTATTAGGAGGCAGAGCTCCAAACAGTCAGAAATAAAGGCTTTCTTTCAACTATTATAAAAAGTTCATACTGCAAAACAAACAAACAAACAAGCAAGGCTCATCATTAGGAAAATCAAAGCAAAACAATAAGGAGGTACTACTTCACGTCCATTAGGATGGGTATGATCTAAAAAACTAGAAAATAACAAGTGTTGGGGAGAATGTAGGAAGCTGCAACACTTGTACATGATTGGCATTGTAAAATGGTGCTGTCACGAAGAAAAATGGTATGATAATTCCTCAAAAAGTTAAAAGAATTACCATTATGATCTGGCAATTCTTCTTTTGAGTACATACACGAAAGGACTGGAAGCACACACTCAGATGCATATTTGAAGCTCCCTGTTCATAGTGGTGTAATCTACAATAGTGACAAGGTACAAGTAACCCAAGTGACCACTGACAGATGAGTAGATGAACAAAATGGGTATAGCCACATGGTTGCTATATTATTCAGTCTTAAAAAGGAAGGAATTTCTGACATGCTACAACATGGATGAAACTTGAAGATAGTACGCTAGGTGGAATAAGTCAGCCACAAAAAGGATCATACCATATGATTCCACTTATGTGAGGTAGACAGGGTGGTCAAATTCACAGAGACAAATGTAAAATGGTGGTTGCTAGGGAGTGGGGGAGAGGAGGGAATGAGGAGCTTTTGTTTACTGAGTATAGAGGTTTTGTTTTTCAAGATGAAAACAAATCTGGAGATGAATGGTGGTGATAATTATTTTAAGAAAAAAATATTCTTGTTAAAATCATAATAACATTTATTAAAATGATAAGGAAGACTTTTTTCAGGACTCTGGTATGGGTGTCAACACGATATAGCAACAAAGGAGAGAGACTGGGCTCAACTCTGAAGAAGTGAAGAAAACTGGAGAGTTATTGCCAACAAGCAGAGCGGTGGGGTGAGGGACTGGTGGATGGGGGATACTATTAAGAGGACACATCAAAAATCAATTCATACTACATCAACTTAACAGGACTCTTGCTGAAGGCAGGTCAGAGTGATAAGGCATCAAGGGTGTGGGGCAGGCTCTCTAAATTGACTTAGGAGGATTTTTGCCACAACTGAGAGGCTAGAGGACAAGGCCCAGGAGGGAGGCTTGGTCAAGAGGAGCACTCGGAGAAGCCTGACTAAAGTCTGGTCAAAGACAGAGTCTTTGTCAATTTCACAACAATTTGAATGGACTTAATGCCACAGACTGGTACACAGTTCACCCTTGAACAACACAGGCTTGAGCCGTGCAGGCCCACTTATGCACAGATTTTTAAAAATAAATATACTGGAACAATTTTTTGAGATACGTAACAATTTGAAAAAACTCACAGATGAATTACATATCCTAGCAATATCAAGAACAATATCAAGAAGTGTCATAATCCATAAAATATATGTAGATACTAGTCTGTTTTATTGCTTACTACCATAAAATATACATAAATCTAGTACAGAAAGTTAAAATTTATCAAAACTTACACAGATGGTACATGACACCATTCACAGTTGAGAGAAATGAGAACAAGGGTAAAGAGGCAGTATTAAATCATAACTGCATAAAATTAACTATAACATATACTAGAGGAAGACAAACTGAGATTCTTTTTTTTTTTAAGATTTTATTTATTTATTTGACAGAGAAACACAGCAAGAGAGGGAACACAAGTAAGGGGAGTGAGAGAGGAAGAAGCAGGCCTCCTGCCGAGCAGGCAGCCCGATGTGGGGCTCGATCCCGGGTCTCTGGGACCATGACCTGAGCCGAAGGCAGTTGCTTAACCAATTCTCTTAAGTCGTTTAAGAACGTTTGTCCAAATTTTGTATCACTCCTCACTGCACTGGACAATTTCACCTGAAAATTATGTGCATCTTTCTGAAAAGTTTTGGGTAAGTAGAACTGATCAATTTAGACTGGAGATGAATTTATCACCTCCAATATCTTGCATCCTGTGTTTCTTTTAATACCCCAAGTTGTCATTTGTTTTGGGTTTTTGTTTGTTTTTTGTGGGGTGTTTCGGGCAGCCATATGGATCAATAAGGTGTTTCCTGCCTATTGCTACTAAGCCTTTATTCTCTATGTTTATGGTTCAGTTCTTCAGAATCCTTAAATCCTTCTTCCTATGTAACTTAATATTATATTTGTGCCACTGTTCAAGTGTAGTGTTCAAAATATTTCAACCGTGAAATTCTGAGAAATATTTTATAGGACTCCACAATGAAATGAAAGGTGTTCTCATTGAGGAGTTATAATTTATAACTAAAAGATGCCTTTGGCTGGGATTTGGGCCAATTTTTCCCAATGTTCACCTTAAATATTTGCTACCATTCTAACACATTTGTTTCTAAAGAATTCTAGAATCTTCCTGTAGCAGAAAGGTCTTCTCATTTCCAGGGAAGTCAGAGAGACCATTAAAACGCCCAGTGTAATGAGGGGAAGGGAAGGTCTGAAATAGTTGCCAAAAGATAGGGTATACAAATAAAAATATCTTCTGCTCTATCAATGACATCTCATCTCAGTGGCTCTTGAAATTAGATGAGTTGCTTAAGGAATTTAGGGAACTGATAAAATGTCAGAAATAAGAAAACATACTTTTATATCTCAAGATGCAGTTGTATTTCTAGCATCTTAGCCGCCATAGATCTACGGCAGGGGCCACTGAAGGGGGAGGCGGAGGCCATAAAGTGGGAGTGAATGGAAGAGGGACTAGTTATAAATTATAAAATTTGCTCTGCCTGGCTAGAATTTGTTACAATGTCTAGTCAGTGACAACAGTTTTCCAAAAGTAGCTGAATGAATCCACTATACAAGTTAGTATTTCTTTCATGGAGTTGTTTACTTACTGGCAGAACGAAATGCACTGCTTCTTAAAGCTTCAAACCCTAAACAGAACTGAGAACGTTATTAGTGCTGAAATTCATCCATGACAAATGAAGTTTAATTCAACTCCGTGCACATTTATGGAAACTCTTGCTGCGAAACGGTGCCCGTCAAACGGTGGTGATACTAAGATATATATGATAGCTTGTGCCTTCAAGGAGCTCAGCCTGGTGGCTTATGCACTATTTTGGATCTTGCAAAGGAAATCAGCCTTCGCTAATACAATTAATATCAACTCTCTTGATGTTCTACAATGAAAAAATAAAAGGGTTATTAATCACCACGAGAAAAAGTGCAGGGTTCTGATCACCTAGAGATAACGTCAAACTGCATTTGGATGACAAGTCTACTATTTAGAAATTACTTAGCTGCCTCACTGCTCCACAGAGAAAAACACATTTGTAACCTGTCACACAAGTTCAAGCCTAGGTCTGGCCGCTTCACTTGCTGTGTGTGTGATGTCGAGGAATGCTAGTGACAGCTCACTAGCCCACCCTGAGAGTCCTGGAGATATGGGATTAAAATCCTGGGGGCTTCTGACCTTGACAACTGTGGGTTTCTTACTGACCAAGAACTCCAGCTGCATAGCACACTGGGATCCGAAAGGAATGACTCCAAATGCAATACACGTGAATCATGTGCTACTAGAAAAACTACAACTCCTACTTCAAATTGGTGTGTAAGAACAAGGAAAAAAAAAGGTCTTCCTTCTAGAGGGTTGAAGGGAAAAGTATCCACTAATGACCGCAGTGAAATATAAATATAGCAGATGCTAAAATACGTAACAGGCTCATTATCCTGAGACATTCAGGAACCTGCGTTCCCTTTTGTTATGCAAAACATGCAGCCACTTTATTGAACATTTTAAGGATTCCTAAGCAAGTAAAAATAAGCATGTCTTTCAGTTAACATGCTGTATAACACCAATCAAATTTTCAACGGAAGCATAAACATCTTCCACTTAATCATCTTGGCAAAAATTATGCATTTGGTTCAGAAAACAATGCTGCTACTCCTCTATATAACTCAGGCAAGTTTAATTCTTTTCCTTTTATTTATCCTCTTAAATACAGTTTTATGTCTAAATGTATTATAAATTCGCCCGAATTTCCAGAACTTCTGAAATGTGAATTACGTAGTTCTGATCCCCTCTCCAATTTTTTTTTTGTTACTTAAATTTTTTTTCCAGTTTTCCAAGATTCAGTCCCCATTCCCCACACCCAGTACTCCATGCATTAGGTGCCCCCAGTACCCACCACCTCTCCAATTTTTAAATATTCACTAGACTTTCCCATTTAATTTTCATAAATTCTTCTTTTCTGAGCTGTTGAGGCTCTTAGAAGAGAAGATGTATATCTTACTCATCTTTGTTGCCCTAGGATCCAGCCTGTGACTAATAAATATTAAATAGGTATTACTATATGTAAATGCATATAAATACATCATTGGGTTTTTTCAGTGACTTATTTTCTGGATAAGGTCCCACTGGTGACAGTTGAGAGAGACGATCAGGACAGAAATAGATTTGCAAGGACTCTGCCCTGACTACAGCTCAACATATGGCTCAGCCTGGAGGTTAGGGGACGTTAGCAGATCAAATAGCTCAGACATGAGAAACTCAGACATGAGAAGGAGGAAAGATGCATGAACCTGTTGCATTTTTGAGAGACATCAAGCCATTCACTTGGGTAGCACAACAGGTGAGAAGTGTGGAGGGAGGGAAAGCTGCCAAATGAGGCTTGATTGTAAGGGACCTCACAGAACACAGGGTGTTCTCCTAAAGACAACAAAAGCCACAATGGATTCCAAACTGAGAAGTGTCACGATCAGTCATGTTTTATAAAGGAAGATGCATTTAATGTTCTGAATTTCAACACTGTTCTCAGCACAGCTTTCTGGTGCCACAGAGAGTAGTTAGTTGCATTGTCTTTCCACTTGACAGAGGACGAATGCTAGCACATTCCTCCTTGAAGTCTAGGCTTTACACTAAACAGCCTTTCCCCCATCATTCCTTTCTCATTCTTTCTGGGTCTCTGGACATTCTATTTGCTGGCCTTCGTACCTGCCCTCTAGTTTGTCAATGCCTCTTCTGAAACACAGTATCCCCAGCTTAACATAAAAGACAGAAATCACAAAGGACAAGACAGATAGGTATTACCAGATAAATCAAAAACTACGTGTTAAACAAAATTACCATAAGCCAAAATGTGAATCTCTGATGACCTGAATTAGAATCACATTTGGACTTTCTAAGATTTAGATTTCAGAATTCTACCTAGACCTTTTTGTTTTGTTAGCAGCTTTATTGATATATAACTCATATAGCATACACTTCATACATTTAAAATGTAAAGTCCATGGTCTTTAATTTACTCCAAAGCAGTACAACCATTACCACTATATCTATTAGAACCTGTATTTTTTAAAAGTACAATTGATGCACAATGTTTTATTAGTTTCAATATACAATATAGGATATAACTTCATGTGTATAATATAGTGACTAGACGAGTCTATATGTTATGCTATGCTCACAAGTGTTAGCTACCATCAGTATGATGAGCGCTGAAAGTTCCCTTGACCCTCTATATCAAATGTTCTATGGACAGTGTTTGGGACTTTGCATGAAACATGCATGTAGATACCCAAGCACGCACACATGCAAATCCACTCCATACCACACACAGAAACACACGCATACGCACTAGGTTACTCTTGGGAAGACTCAAGCCTCACAACAGCTGTTATAAACAATCTTAGTAACAATAAAACTCAGAACAAGTATTTATAACATCTATAACAGGAAAAGAGATAATATCTTTAATGTGCAAAGAACTACTGTAAGCCAATGAGGAAAATTTAAGCACCCTAATAAAAAATGAGGGAAGGATATGAAAAACCAATTCACAAATGAATAAGTATAAATAGCCAATAGACTTAAGAAAAACAATTACCAACCTCACCCCATGTCCAGCGTCCCTTGTCCTCAATTTTAAAGTAGGAAAGCCCTGAAAATAAAGCTTCTCTAACATTCACACAGCAGCAAAACCTAATATGACTTGCACTAATTTGGTGACAAAAACCTGATGAGAGAAAGAATATTGATGGTTTCTATGTGTTCATATGACTCATTTCAGAAGGACAACTTTTTTTGCTTATAGTTTGCTAAGCTACTATGCTATGCAGGCTCCCTGAAATATTTTTAAAATGTACCACTCTGTATTATCTTGCAAAAAGTCAAAAAGAAATGCAAATTTTGAAAAAGTTGTTGAGCTAGTGATCATGGATATATGTAAAGAAATATATATCAAAATGAAATAGTTTTTTTGCTAATCAAATTGGAAACTATGAAGACAAATCCGAGATTCTTTTTTTGGAGGGGGGAATGGTCACTTTCCTATACTTACTGTGGAATAATATATAAAACAACCTCTAGAGGGAAATTTGGCTAAACATATGAGAAGTCATTATAATGCACAATCCTTTTAAGTTATCAATTCAGCTTCTGGAAACGCATCTCGAGAAAATAATCATTGTATCGTGTTCATTGCAACACCATAAACAGTAATAAAATGGAAACAAATGTTCTACAATAGGTAATCTGTTATATCATAATCACATCACAGATTAAATTATAACACATTCACTAAAATAACCTTGTGAAAGAGTATTTCATGACATGAAAAATTTTAATAATATATTGTGAAGTGAAAAAGCAGGTTATAAAGCAATAATGACGTAGAGAATGATTCTAGTTTTGCAAAAATATATATGTAAATTATGTACATAAACTTCACATGTACTGATGAAGTTATCTGGAAGATCGCATAGTAAATAATCTTTCTTCTTTCTTCTGTGCTTTCTAATTTGTTTTTGGAAGAACTTGTAATGCTTTTGCAATTTGGAAAGCCAATGCATTTTTAATGTGATACCCTAAAATCAACACAATTTTGCTTAAATGTTCTGATTGTGATAAAGTGACATTGGGCTATTACTTCTTTTATCTTGGACACTTGTGTTAACACGGTCCAAGCTGACATCATAAAAAATGAATTAACAATATATTTATATTTATAATTTGGTATGGTGTAAATGGGTTTCTTATAAGGCATAATCATAGTAATGATGGTAATAATAAAAATAAAACATCATAGAAAAGGAAGTCTAATGAAATTATAGGCAGCCAGAAGCCCTGCTACCAACTCTCCAAGGAGAGCCTTTCTTAGTCTCTCCTCATTTTCCAACTGTAATTAGAGGAATGGTTTACAGATTCAAAAAACCCCTCTGATTTTAAAAGATAAGGGGAGATGCAACCTCAAAGTAACAGTCCGAGGTAATATATTTATTTCCTTTTTCTTTCTAAAATATCTTTGAATTTACTTACATAATATAAAATGGGGTAAGGAAAAAGGATGGGTAACAAGGCATGGAGCACACAGTGTTCCACAAATAACTCCCATACACTGAAATGATTACAGAGCACAGCAAAGATGGAGGCTTTCCATTCATTTGTAGGACTAACATAACCATGATGGGAATCAGTAGGAAAAAAAGGATATGTGCATCTCTTTCATAGATATACATGCAAAACTGAATTCAGCAGGTTTATTAAATAATAATGAACTACCCTAAAGTGCGATATATTCCAGTGATCTAAGAATGGGTCAAGGTAAGAAGTCTATTTTCATGGTTCATTACATTAATAGTTTAAAGTAGAAAACATCCTAGCAGTTCGTGGGAGGCTCAGCCGTTAGGCATCTGCCTTCAGCTTGGGTCATGATCCCAGAGCCCCAGGATCAAATTCCTCATGGGGCTTCTTGCTTGGTGGGAGGCCTGCCTCTCCCTCTTTCACCCACTCTCCCGTTTGTGTTCTTTCCCTAGCTGTATTTCTGTCAGAGAAATAAATAAAATCTTTAAAAAGAAAAACATCCTAAAAGAAAGCATGTGTCATTTCTAGCAATGTTGAAAAGTTGCTTTATTTCTACAAGAAGTCACCATAAAATCCTGGTAAAAACTCTGTAGAATCTTTTCTTAATGTATTAGACACCAAAAGCAAAAATGATACTTAATGGTGAAAGGGATAAGGAAAAAAAAAAACAAAACCCTAAAACTTCAATGATGAAATACGTTCAATCCATAAGTTGGATATTCATAATGAAATTTTAATATTCATCAAGGATCTAACAGAAAGAAATAAGCTCAAACTAATAATAAAAAATTAAAGACCAATAAGATATATTTTTAATGATTTTATTTACTTATTGGCAGGGGAGGGGCAGAGGGATAAGCAGACTCCCTGCTGAGGGCAGAATCTGAGGCAGGGCTTGATCCCAAGACCCTGAGATCATGACCATGACAAAGGCATACACTTAACTGGCTGAGCCACCCAGGCACCCCAAACAATAACATATTTTTGACTGTTGGGCTAGAAATGACATAAAAGCCCAATAATATGCCATGTAAGCAAAGTGTGTAGAAACTCAGATGTATTTGTTTCCTATTACTACTTTAACAAATTACCACCAACTTAGAGAGACTTAGATGGTACAAATTTATTACTTCAGTTCTGGAGGTCAGATGTTCAAAGTGGGTCTCACTGAGCTAAAATCAAGGTGTTGGCAGGGTGGCCAGCATTTCTTCTGGAGGCTCAAAGACAGAATCTGTTTCTTTGTCTGATCTGTGATTCTAGATGTCACCTGGGCTTCCAGGCTCACGGCCCCCTCTCCATCTACCTTCAAAGCCAGCCTTTTCATGCTGCCACCTCTTGATTGTCTCTGCCCCTCTCTTCCTCCCCTAATGACTCCTGTAATTACACCAGGTCCTCCTGGATAATCCAGGATAATCTCTATATTTTAGGGTCAGCTAACTAGCAACCTTAATTTCCCATTGCCATGTAACTTTCACATATTTGTAGGTTTCAGGGATTCACATGTGTGTATTTTGTGGGGGGAGGCATTCTTCTCACGACTACAACAGGTGTTTTCAGTCACTGTTGGGGATGTTTATATTGCTACAGTTTTCTGGCAGGTTGACAGTAAAATGTCCCTGTAGGTTACTGTGATCATGGGACTGTAGCTGTACACCAATTAGATTTGCAAGTTCCTTTTACAGACCACAACTTGAAAGCATATTTCAGAAGAAAAATATTTAGACTGGCCCTTGCCCAAGTTTGGTGGTGATGATCTACTCTTTCTGACCTCATAAGCAAGTTACAGTCTATTCATATTTGGGAATAATTTTCTAAGACACTCAAAAACATGTATTTATTCTGAGAGATCAGGGATCAGAAAACCATTTTCTCAGCGAGATGCAGCCTCCCATGGATTGGAACAGAAATAGTGAGGGTGCGTAAACATATCAGATCTCTGGAAACCAATAATTAAAAAAAAAGTTCCATTATTCATTTAAATATTTGCTTCATTGGGTCAATATTACAAAATACACATTGAATTGAGAATCCTAGAGGTCAAACAGAAAATGTTCCAGAAAGTCTAACTATGTAAACTCAGACAGAACTAATGTCTAGACCATGCTGTAGAGTGATAACTGCTATGTCTTCTCTATGACAAGACTTGTCTGATATAAATCACTCATTTTATTCTAATCACATTATACCCTTGTTATAGCTCATTTTCTCCCCAGGTCATGTGGCTAGAGATTTTTCCAGGTGGATAATCTCATTTTGTGATAATCCCTGTTTTAAGTTCTTTCATTTATACCATTAAGCCCTACAATTATTCTTCCTCTCTTCATCAAAAGAAAACTATAACTTTTCATTATTTTATTATAAAAATATAGTAAATATATACTTAAGCACACATTTGCTACTAAGCTCAAACCTCTGAGTAATTCTCTAACAAGACACATAACATACTAGTGTTATTACTGAGTAGTTTGCAGTTGAAAATAGATGGTTGTTATTTTTATAAATTAATAAAGCGTTGCAAACTCTATATGACTGAACTTAAGATTATTGGCTTTTAAAGTTTTATTCATTCAGTCTTACCCATAATAATAGAATTTTTTATCCTTAACGTGAAGTCAGTGTTACAGTCCTCTGTCCCTCCTTTAACAAGGAAGCACCTCAGGAGGAGAGTCCTCATCTCTCTTCGTGGGTGCTGACAAGGTAAGTCAGAGCTCTGTTGTAATATTTTTACTTTTTCCTTTTTCCAGGTATTGAGAAAAATACAACAGGCTCTGCCATGCTCTGAGTCTCTTTCTCATGACTGCAATCAGAATTTTCCTATCCTGTTTCATCATACAGGGAAGAGCAATCCTAGCCCCAAATTTCTGCCACTCTTTGAGCCTCTCTGGCTGCGGTCTACAAGAGGCATACTAAGGACAGTCATGGAGGACACCAGTTTCAATGAGGAGAATTTACTTCAGCCATAACTAAGCTCAGGGAAATACCTGGATGACTCAGCAACGACTCTGCTCTGGGTTTATGACGGTTGGGATTTGCAAAATATAAAGAAAACTGAATTCGATGATGATCATTTACAGAGCATATCCCAAATTTAATTAATAAATTGTCTAATGTCAATAGGACCTTAAATAAGGCCTCTAAAAACAAACTTGCCAATGTCTGATCAATATAAATCTGATTCTCACATAGAAAAATTTTAATAAGTAGCTCATATATGTGCATGGATCCCTCAGTGTAAACAAATAAAATTGTTTCCCTTTGGGGAATCTTATAAAATCCTTCATGTGAAATACAATTATGGAGTCCCAATATCCTGTCAGGTACTGGTCCAGGTGCTGGTCTAAGTTTAGCCAAAATCTGTTGAATATTCTCTATATTTGACCTGAACTATTCCAAGTCTTACAATTTGTCAGGAAGACAGTAATTACCTGCAAACAAACAAATGCAATGCATTGACATTTATAAACATTGTTATGAATATATAAGAAAAGCAGCACTCAAGTTGGTCTGAGGGAGGCAGATGAGGCTTCACAGAAAGGAGAGCATTTAATCTGGAGGCTGAATGACGGCTGAGGAGAGCCGAGCACACACTGACGAGAAACCTGTTTATTGTGGGCGCGAAGACTACACTGTGAAGGAAGTCTTCATGACTTGAGTGGCCAACAGGTATTTCAGAATTTTAATCGAATATAAGATGTATGGGGTAGGGGTGGGGGAGGGAAGGAACGATGATGGCCAGAAGAAGCCAGCAGCTAACCACGGCTAGATAACAGCACAGCTAGTATGGCTTGCAAAGGAATTTCTATCTGAAGAATTCTGAGGATTAGATTTTTATGTTAAAAAGATTACTCTGGAAAATGGGTATAAAACTAAAGAAGAAAAAAGGGATTATACTCATATAAGTAAAAGCTCATGGTAACCTGAATTAGGTAGAATGAATCAGGGTCTAAAGGAGGAAGAGGTTCAAGAGATACTTAACGAGAAGAATGGATAAGCCTGGAGACTGACTGCAAGAAAGATGAGAGAGAGAAATCTGGGATATGTCCCAGGTTTTGGGCTTGAATGACTGAATGGATAAAAGTCATGACAGGCTGGCTTTTAAACATGGTGAACCAGAGAAGCCCATGGAATGTCTAGGCGGAAATAGCCACTTGGCAATTAGATATCCAGGTGTGAAATTCAGCAGAGGCATTTGCACTTGAGAAGACCAGCCTACAAAGGAGGACTTGAAGCTATAAGAGTAGATGAAATGATAAAGAGACCAGGGTAGACTCTTAGGGGATACTGATGTTTAAAGGGGAGTTAGAGGAAGGGGGTTTGGCAAACTGATTGAAAAGAAATAGTTTGGTTCTGTCCTAGTCAAGAGCTAAAATGTTAAATTAAGAGGCAGTCATAAGAGGAAGTGAATGCATCCACCAGACTTCATTCTACATACAATCAGTACATGTAAGGACCTGCTAATTTTCATATCTGTGTAATCAGAATGTACCCTCACCTCATGACCTTGTCCTTCACCTGACTCTTGCCCTGAAACCCAACTTGAATCAAATGAGGAGGATAAAACTGAAGGAAAATAATGCCAAAAGGATTGGAGAGTTTTCTTAATTGACATTTTCTTAGGAAGTGGAATGTAGAATATAACATTGCATACAATAGAGTAAAACTTCTCAAAACAAAAACAAAAACCAAAACAAAACTAAAAAAGACAAATCAACCCCCCCTCCAAGTTCTATTAGTGGCAGCTGTCACCTCTCTGCCGTCTTTCTTTTTTTCTCCTCATAACAACTCCTTCTGACCCCAGCTCCTACTATCCTACTTCATGGACAAGTCTCTCTCCTTGGTGTCTGAGTTTTTTTCATTTTGTATACAGATCTACTACTCTATTCATTAACAACAACAAAAAGAGGACAGGGCACCTGGGTGGGTCAGCCAGTTAAGCAAAAACCTTTGCCTCAGGACATGATCTCAGGGTCCTGCGATTGAGCCTCAAGTTGGGCTCCCTGCTCATAGGGGAGTTGCCTCTCCTTCTCCCTCTGCCTAATAAATAAAATCTTTTTTTTTAAAAAAGGTCATTTCTTGGCACCACCTTCAGAAGACCCAGGAAGGAATGACAAGAAGTATAAATAATTGATTTTAATTTTTTCCCCAGACACATGTTTCTATGTAAAATCATTCTGTTATAAAACAGAGACTTCTTTAGTTTCATGCTATTCTTACATTTTAGATCTTATTCAACTTGCAAATAAGTGTTCAATGCTCACTATTGAAATCTAATAAAGATTGAATCAATAAGGATTTCAGACATAAAGACATTTTTCTGCAAAGAGAGATTTATAAAATATATTTTCATCAAAAATTTAGAGAAAAATGCAGCAGGTATATGTTTGGTTTTAATCGTTCAGCTCTTCACAATACGCACCACGGGAATGATATCGTTTTATAGGAGAATGCATAATTCTGAGAACTCGTCAAAATAAATTCCAAGCCCACCTGGCAATTTGCAATTTTCTTGGGGTTCTTTTATGTATAGCTATCTGAATCAAAGTAATAACATTCACTTATTACCAGGGCATTTACACCTGAGAAGAGTGACTTTCAGAGAAATTGCATTTGGGCTAAATAAAGACTAATAGAAATCAAATTACCTAAGGATTCTAATATCACTATATCTAAAAGGAAGACCCCAGAATCTGCATTTTTTAACCAGCACCTGGTTGACTCTAACACATGGTCACAAGAATCATCTGCTACACTTAGTAATTCCCAGGCACCACTGCACACTAGTTCCTAAACCAGCAACTTCTGACAATGTTCCTACAGCCACAGAAATCACATCTTTGTAATAGTACTGGGGATTGTTCTCATCAGGTAAGGGTGGGATGCATATCTGGCTGCGGCACATTGTTTCGCAGACTCCATTATCACACTATTAAATTTCTCCTTAGCTAAAATCAAAACAATCTTGAATGATTAACTGTAATTCCAAGTATAACCCTGAAACTTTTTCCAACTAAATTAATTTTTCTTCTCTCTAAATAATGTAATTTAGATACATGAAAATATCATAATTCAACTGCGTTTTTAATTTGACTGTCATAAATATCCTGTAATGTGGGTTATGAAAAATTGTCATGCTATAGATGAGAGTCTGAATTCCTAGAGATGAAGCGACTTAACCACAGTCCCGCTGACATTAAGAATTTTTCTCTCCCTCTCCGTCTGCCCTACCCACTCTCTCAAATAAGTAATTTTTTTTTTTTTTAAAAAAAGAACATCTATGAAGTATTAGCCCATCTCATCTGGGGACAGGATATTTGACATGAACATTTGTTAGTAGGGCTTACATTTAGCCTCACCTATACAACTCTGATCTGATATATTCACACTGAGTTTGAAAACAAGCCCAGGGGAGCTGGACACCTGCTAAGGTGGTGGCATGTGTGCCTCCTACATTGTACTTTTTTTATCATATACAAGTGGTACAATGGCAAGTGGTAACTGTACACATGACTTCCAAGGCCAACCATGATACGCATGCAAGGATGGGGTGAGGGCTAGGGCTGGAACATTCTTTCAGGGTGATGATCAGGTATATACAAATAATTGCATGGCACCTGAAAACAATGACGCATCCATTAGAAAAATATGAATTTGAAGGCGTTAGATCTTGCTGCTTCCATGTGGCTTTGAAAAAATGACTGCTCATGTGCGACAGTACAGAATTTATCTTTTGCCATTTTTTTTTAAAGAGTTTATTTATTTGACAGCGAGCAACACAGCTAGAGAGGGAACACAAGCAGGGGGAGTGAGAAAGGGAGAAGCAGGCTTCCCGCTGAGCAGGGAGCCCGATACGGGGCTCGATCCCGGGTCTCCAGGATCATGACCTGAGCCGAAGGCAGTTGCTTAACGAACTGAGCCACCCAGGTGCCCCTCTTTTGCCATTTTTTAAAAAGATTTTATTTATTTATTTGACAGATAGAAACAGAGAGAGAGAGGGAACACAAACAGGGGCAGTGAGAGAGGAAGAGGCAGGCATCCTGCTGAGCAGGGAGCCCAATGCGGGGCTCAATCCCAGGACTCTGGGATGACCTGAGCCGAAGGCAGATGTTTAACAACTGAGCCACCCAGGAGCCCCATCTTTTGCCATTTTTTTAAAATCAGGTTCTATCTCTCTTTAAAAAACTACCTCAGGGACTGAAGCATTTAAATTGGGATGAAACTTGAATGTCTCCATTTTCCACTTGTTTAACCAAATCTCATAATTCCTTCAAGCTACGTTCTTCCCAAATTATCCTTAAAGACTTGAGTGATCTCTCCTACTCACAAGAATCCTTCATAGAACTTACTGCCTGTTTCAAAACTGTGATGTATATCATGTTAACTAGATTATTAGTTTCATTTTCAAGTGACTGTGTTTGTCCCTCCAGTACCCATGATCGGATCCTAAAGTCTATCTGCCTCGTAACCCCCGTTTCCACTTTATCTTTTACCTTCTGCCAAATTCTCTTAATACCATAGGTCACCTACGAAGGATTCTTCTCTGGTACCTTCTGTAGACTGCCCACTTGGCTGGACTCCCCCACACTTTGTGGACTTCACAGAACTCCTTGGAGGAGGTTATAGTCATCAGGACTATCAATGAATAGTATAATGAGACTGTCCTTGAATTATGGGTCTTCTCAGTAGGTCAGGTGATGTCCTTAGTACAAAAATAGTGACAGTAAGTAAAACGACAATTCAGCATCTTGGGCAAGTATCATGAAAACAGTGGGCATTTATGGTTAATCCAGGTACTGCCTGATATCTAAGCCAATTACTCCACGGCATCACTTGGGACCAACAACAGAACTTGCCATTGCTGTGTTTTGAAAGGAGGGTAACCTTTGAGTAAGAAAAATGAAGATGT
Source organism: Spilogale gracilis (assembly GCA_004023965.1). NCBI lineage: Eukaryota > Metazoa > Chordata > Mammalia > Carnivora > Mephitidae > Spilogale > Spilogale gracilis. Next base: position 75,624 of record PITA01004594.1, on the reverse strand, counting down.
AAAATAATTGTGAAGAAGACTTTAAAATACTTTGAAAAAAGTTGTATAAAGTATTACCAAAGCTGAAGGACATGTTAAAACTGGTGGCCAGACATTTAAACAGCCCTTTCCTTCTAAGTAGCCTATAAACAAAATCAGTCAGAACAACTTGTCCAGAAAATACATGCCAAGTTGTCAAAATACCATTGCTATTCAATTAAAATAGGTTCATGCTTGTTGCTCTGCCCTGTGTTCTGAAGTGACTGATTCTACTTTCAACAGCTATGACCTCAAAAGCAGTGCCCAACTGAAGGCAGGTGATTGGAGTTTTAAAATAAAGTCTATCAAAATCATTATGTCTCCTTTTATACTAGTCAATCTACTTCTGAGAACCATGCCTGAAATAAAAAACAAACATGTTGGATATTGCAAAGTGAAATGTTTGTGGGATGCAATTTTCATAATTATTTTTCCAGTGCATTAGGAATTACTTTTCAGGAAATAATCACTTTTCTCTAAGTGCTTTTCAACTAGACCAAAGAGTCCTTTTTAACACTTAACTGAGCAATTCATTCATATTTTTATTTGAATATTTAATTATAGTAAAATCATAATTCAGTGAAAATGACCTAATCTAGAATTATTGATGGCTCATTCTCCTGCTGTTGGTAAACATTTTGCTTCTTGAAAAATCTCATGTTATTTGGCTTTTATGAAATAATGTTGTGATAATTCACTTATTTATTCTTTCATTCAACAAATATTTATGGTAAACTGTAATGCATTGAGCATGAGCTAGCTGTGGGAATGAAAAAAAAATTGAAAAAACGTGTTTTTCTCCTTGAGGAGCTCACATGTTACAGGAAATATGTAGGTACATAGATATGAAGGTACTAGGAAGGAATTAGATAAATTATAAGAAAGAGAAGTCTTGAAAAGTGCATCAACAGTGTGAGGATTCACCAAAATATAATCCTTGAATCTTCCTTCTCTTTAAAAATCTCTCTTCTAGAAAACTTCTTACATCTTTACATCTCCTTGAAGCACATAAAGCTGATCTTACATATGTATTTTACATTACGTATCTATCTATCGATATATAAATCTAAGAAACACACATACAGTAGGTGATAAGGAGAAGCCTTCCAAAGGAGAGGATGCTAAAGAAAAGAGGTTCAAGGCAACACCTTTCTGTACTTACCAATAAATTTCCAGAAACGTATCTTTGCTCAGCAGATGCGATCTTGATGCTAGACTACATTGATCCAGTTGTAAAACTCAACAGCTTTTAATATTCCCTACACTAATCCCCTAGAGTTTAGTTATGTAAAGTATTCAGGAGAGAACAAAGACTGCATGGAAACTTAACACAAAATGTAACACTTCATCAGTCTCATGATGACAAAGGTCATTACCATTGATTAATCCCACCCCTCTCCACCCATCTATCTACACTGGAGAATTTTACTGGTTCCTCAAGTTATCCGCAACTATACCCTCCACGCCTCTCCTCCTCCCCATCTCCCCTTCCCAATATCCCCCAGTAGTCCTTCTCCTTCCTCTCTCTTCCTTTTCTCATTCTCTTTCTTCCGATCTAATTAAAAAGCACAGTTATTCTTTATGTCATGAAGAAGTTCCTTTATTTTAAAGCCTTCATAACAGCAACTAGATCTTAGGGTGGTAGGGGAGATGAATTTTAAAAGTGGCAAAGGTAGGCATATTTGCTTTTTAAAAAAATTTTTTAAAGATTTTATTTATTTATTTGACAGAGAGAAACACAGCTAGAGAGGAAACACAAGCAGGGGGAATGAGAGAGGGAGAAGCAGGCTTCCCACAGAGAGGAAGCCCAATGCGGGGCTTGATCCTGGGTCTCAGGATCATGACCTGAGCTGAAGGCAGAGGCTTAACCAATTGAGCCACACAGGCGCCCCGCATATCTTTCATTTGTTTTCCCATTGTCCTGTGCCTCCAGCACCTATGTGATGTACACTAGGAATTAATTCGTAAATATTTTGTTTAGTTTTTTTATGTCACATTATTTATCAGTTAGTATTTCTTCCAACTTTATTGAGGTGAAATTGACAAAATTATAATATACTTAGAGTGTACAACATGATGATTTTATATATATATATACATTCTGAAATGAGTCTCACCATCAAGTTAATCAACATTTCCATTACCTCATGTAGTTATTTTCTTATGAGAATGCCTAAAATTTATTCTCTTAGCAAATTGCAAGAATACAAGACAGTATTTTTAACTACCACCACGTTATACATTACATCCTCTGAACTTACTCAGAACCCAAAGTTTGCACCTTTTTATCAACCTCTCCCTATTTTCCCTCAACCCCTGGCAATCACCATTCTACTCTTTGCTTCTATGACTTGGCTCTTTTTTTTTTAACTTGAGTACAGTTGACGCACAATGTTACATTACTCTCAGATACACAGCATAGTAATTCAACAACTCTCTACTTTATACTATGTTCATCACAAGTATAGCTACTATCTATCACCATACAATGTTATTACAATATTATTGACTGTACTCCCTCTGCTGTACTTTTTATTCCTGTTACTTATTTATTCTATAACTGGAAGGCTGTATCTTTCACTCCCCTTCACCTATTTTGCCCATCTCCCACCTCCTCCCTCCTGACAACCATCAGTCTGTTCTCTGTATTTATAAGTCTAATTATACTGTTTTTTCCCCTTCGTTTTGTTTCTTAGATTCCACATATTAAATGAAATCATATGATATTTGTCTTTCTCTGTCTGACTCATTTCACTTAGCATAATACCCTCTAGGTCTATTCATCATGTGGCAAATGGCAAGCTTTCATTCGTTTTCATGGCTGTGTAACAGTCCATATATACACCACACCTTCTTTACCCATTCATCTATGGATAGACATTGGGGTGCTTTGATAGCTTGGATATTGTACATAATGCTGCAATAAACATAAAGGTACATATATCTTTTCAAATTAATGTTTTCATTCTCTTTGAGTAAAATACCTTGTAGTGGCATTACTGGATCATATGGTATTTCTATTTTTAAGTTCAATAATCATCGGGGAAATGTGAATCAAAACCATAGTAAGATATCACCTTACACCTATTAGAATGGACAGAATCAAAAAGACAAGAAATAACAAGTGTTGGTGAGGATTTGGAGGTAAAGGAACCCTCCTACACTGTTGGTGGGAATGGGAACTGGTGCAGCCACTCTGGAAAACAGAGAGGTTCCTCAAAAAATAAAAAAACAGAATTCATAAATGTTTTCTGAACATGATGGATCAAAAGTGAATTTTTACTGTGATGATTATGATACTACTCTTGGCGGGAGAAAATTGTCTTTTTTGTTTGGTCTTTTCAAATTCCAGCTGCCTGTCCTTCTACTCTCGTATCTTCTTTGAAGTTTTGTCCTACTGTTCTGTCTATACTGACCTCTTCCCTCTCCTTCTCTCTCTCTTTTGAGAAGGGGGACTCCCAGGACACTCTTTTTTATCTTTGATTATAATACATTATTATATTTTGAACTATTACATAATTTAGGTATATCTTTTCTTCAATCTAAGCAAAAGATCAACGGATGGGACATAACTGCAAATGAGGTACTTATGCAATGAACTAAAGGAACATAAAAATCAAAGGCAAAATTAAAAATAAAAAACAGAATTTGAGATAAGATTTCCTCAGAGAGAAGAGTTTTTACAATTTACTTCTCATGTTCTGTAGAAATATGTGATTTATATGTCACCTGTTGTATTTTACTAGCATCTGTTTATGCTTTAGTTCTAGTGACTTTACTAAAACTACAGAAAAATGTGATACAACAAGTGATTTTTATGATAAATGTAGAAAAATCCTACTTAATATTCATAAAAATAACTATACTTTTTCTGAAAGTTTTCAGAATTGGCCTACTAATTTTGTTAAGATACAATTTTTATAGAAGTAGTGCAATTTTCCAAAGATTTCTTTTCTTTTTCAACCAAACATTAAATATCTTTTGATAGTAGAAGTTAAATTTTTCTAATATTAGAAAGTCTAGGGTCAATTGCTTTTAAATCACTTAAATAAGTCCAAGGAGAGAAAATCTCTTAATAAAACTATTCCCTCCATTTCCACTAATTTTGCTACTTTTCTATTTTTCTTTTGTCTGAAATATGTGAATCTGGAATGAAGTAGATCACAGTTCAGTTGCTTTCAGACTTATTAGGATATCTGTATTACATACTTTTAAATGTCTTGAATATATATGCTTTCCAAAGTTCTGTTTCTTTTTTCTTTTCTTTCTTTCTTTCTTTCTTTCTTTCTTTCTTTCTTTCTTTCTTTCTTTCCTTTTTTTTTAAAGATTTTATTTATTTATTTGACAGAGAGAAACAAAGCGAGAGAGGAGCACAAGCAGGGAGAGTGGGAGAGGCTCATGACTTGAGCCTAAGAGAGATGCTTAACAAATGAGCCACCCAGGCACCACCGAAGGCTCTGTTTCCTAAAACTCATTCTCTTCCTTAAATGCTCATGCACTAGGTCCCAAAATTTCAACATGATGCTTCTAAAGAGGGACAGAGTTTGCATGATTCAGTGCTCAAATGTCACTTCCTTATCCTCATCAAGCAGTTACTACTCTGGGCATACTGCTGCCCATGTAAGACTCTGTGTTAGGGAGACTCCAGGGATATATAGTTATAAGTTATGGTTCCTGCTCCACAGAGCAGGAAAAAAGTAAAATGGTGATTTGTAGTCCAGGTAAAATATGCTGCAGGGGTTCCACGGAGGAAGTGATTACATGGTTTTCATGAAGGGGAACTGGAATGGTGCTCAATGATAAGGTCTAGATAAACAGAGCAGAAAGAGACACATTAGAGAGAAAAAGACATCCTGGAATAAATGTGATGTGGTCAAAGGCCAAACAAGCAGCCCTCTGGTCTGGAGCAGAGCCAGAGCACAGGAGACAGGTGAGAAAAACACAGCCAGAGCCAGATCCTGGAGACACTGAACACACACTCTTGGGGTCTGTACTTTATTCTTGGACAATGTGGAGTCACTTTGGCTGAGAAGAGGCATGTACAAAATGACATTTCAGATTGGAAGTTTATGAGGCAGAGCTTCATAGAGTGTATGGGACAGGGGACATCTGGAAGCAGAAGTTTCCACAGGAGATTATTTTACAGTAGTTTAGGGGAGAGTCAGAACTAAACAGAAGTAGAGAAACAAGAAGGAAGTAATCAATTAGGCTACAAGAGACATAGCAAAAGAGAAATCTACTGGCCTGGCTGGCTGACATAGTACTGAAGGAACGAGAAAGAGGTAAGGGCCCTACCTCTTGTGTTTCCTTTTGGACTTGTCCTCATATTAGACATCAATTAATTTGGCTTTTGAGGCCCAACATCTCTCTGCTTTTCTGTGGACTCACGGAGCCTGCCCCTCCCCCCCAGTCATGTCACTAATGGGTGCAATCCAGTCCTTGCAATCCCTTCCCTAGGAATCTGGAATAAAGCCTGACAACTATAGAGCGGTCTCCTTCTGAGGTGAACTGGGAAGCTCAAAATGCTGCCTTATAGCAAGAGAAGAAAAAGAAACAGAAATTTTAAAAAAAAAAGATGAGAGAGAAGAGAATGAAAGCTAGGCCTGGGCTCCCTGGTACACTTTAGTCTCTGCTTTCATGTATCCCTAAAATGGGAACTGCATCCCTCCTCTTTAATTCTGCAGGATATCGTTGTGTTGCAGTGATACACCCCCCCCCCCCCCTTTGATTGAGCTAGCTTGGCAGAGTTATTGTTACTTGCAGCCAAAATGGTCCAAACTGACATATTCCTCAGCACGAACTCTCCGTTTCCAGTCACTCGGTGCTCAGGCTACTCTGAACACTTGAGCACTTGCCTGACTCTACATGATCATGTCACTTCATCTAGAATGCCTTCCCATTCCCAGTCCTGCTGACTCTGTCGATATAAATCCTGACTATCCTTCCTTTCTTCTAGCCCTTTTTATTAGGTACTTTTGAGCAAGTCCATAACACCTGTAAATTGTAATGTTACATTTTCCCCCTTCGAGTCCCTGATTTTAGTGACCTTACTGGAACAATAATTAAACAACGTAAAAAAGGGTAGAAGTGATGGATAGTAGTACAAAATCAGGAACTTTATGCTCTCATATACAAATTTTTAAAAAAATCTGAAAGACTATGGTCTACTTGGCTACTAATGCCTTTGACTACCTCTACGATGGGATCAAAGAGGTACAGTGGGCCATATGGCCAAAGCAGATACTTTACACAAGGAAGTATACCATTTAGGAATATTAGATGAAAGAAGATAAAAACAGCCTCTAAACAAGTAATGTGTCCTGCATTATTGAATTAGTGTTTCAAATGTGATTTTATGAATATCCAGAAGAGGTTCTATAGCAAGTAAGAGACAGATATGGAACCTACCATGCTTTCTTACTTTCTCCACTATGCTAAACTAGCCCACAGAAAATAAAAAAGAAATACATCAATTCTTAGATGAGACATTCAATTTCATATAATTTTTTAAACTGATAACATATTTTAAATTGTTATCCATTAAAATAGCAATATGCTCTAGGAACCATCTTGAACCTAATGCCTGGGCTATATTATATAGCAAAAAAACTAAACCAAAACAAAACAAAAACCAAGTTGTTATTCTCTTTTAGGATACCACAGAGTATCACTTACAAGGCCTTTCTTTGCCTCTAGAAATGAGAAAAGCAATGTGCTGTCTTGTGAAATCTCACATAAATTTGGAACACAATAGTGTTTACCTTCCCTTCAGCGACTGTGGCCTTTGTTCTGGTAACTTATAATGCCTCAGAGAGGAAAACCCTAAATTGCCTTCTAAAACGAGTAAGAAGAGTCTAGCCAATGGAATGGACATTTAATGAACAAGATAAAGTGCCAAGAAACAGTTAATGTTTCTTTCAGCCTCATACAAAGGAACATTTCTCCATTTTGGGGTCCTAAAAACCCCAAATAATCTACAGCAGATTACACAAGTAGCACTGGTTAGTGGAATGCTATTGTACAGACAGTCTGTTGCTGAGCAGGGTAGAAATATTGTTTACATGAAAATGGAATGATCTCTAGTGAGTACTGAAAGTGATAATTTCCATAACTTGAAAAAGCATTTTTACATCATTCCATTTCAACTGCCATAAAACCCCGAGTTGCTTTGGCAATTGCTTCTCCCTGCTTTGCTGGCTTTGTATCATCCTCATCTCTGCAGTTTTTCATTTCCTAAATGACAGGGTTTTTTGTTGTTGTTTTGCCTTGTTTTGAAGCCTTGGCAAAAAACACCACCATGCTGCACGGTTTCTCAGGGCCTACCTTGCAATGTTCATACAATGGATTTTTGGTGCTCTTTTCATAAAAGCCCGGTTGGCATATCCTCCCAGTAAAACTGCTGAAACTATGATCAGAGAAGACCCCATCAATAGCAACTGCAAACTATGCACTTCTCTAGCTTTGTGGAGCTTTTCACTGTACAGTGTTAGTTACACCGGTAACAAAGCATAGGGTGGCTTTAGGGAGAGGAGGGAAATACGAAATGCTTACCTGCATTACAATGAGGAGGTCAAAGACCAGGATAAAAGAAGCCAGGAATGCTCTGGAAACTTCATCACTGGGCAAAAAACCTCGATTCAAGTTGTCCCAGCTGATCCAGTCAGTTGTAATGACAAGTACAACCACAGAAGTCAGAGTTAAGAGAACAGTCCTGCGAGGAACAAGACATTCATTACAGAATGTTAGACATGATACTATAAACGGTGAAGACTGCATGTTATCTGGGCTGTATTCAATGCCTACTCGTTGCCAAGTACCCTTTGCCAAGAACCCTTTGCCAAGGCATATTCACCAAAATGAAGATGAACAAAGAAGTAAATTAAGTGCTTTCTTCCAAAAGGAATTAAAAAAAGGTATGATAGCGTCCATCCCAAGATTTTCCCTTAAAAACATTAAGATAATGATTATACAACAAATAACTAACAACAAAAATATTACAAATGACCTTGGCTAGTGCAGTATGTGTCCCCAAGAGAACATTGGTGTGTAGCTCTCATTACATATGCATCACTTGCTGAGGGTAGCAGACATGCCTATGTTAGAGCATGTCTGATAGTGGATAAGGCAGATGGTGAGTGATGAGTAAGTCTTTGAATTCTATTATTGTCCTATAATAGAGAGGGACAGTTAGATCTATCCCACCACCTTCATCACAGCCTGAAGAGTTCCACAGAAGAACCACCCTTACACACCAACAATGTAGCCATTCTCCTCATAGGACTTTTGTCATAGACGGCCTAGTGACCTGTCCAGGTCGTACCATGTTTGATTACCCATTTCCTTGTTATAAGATACTAGAGGCCCAACCTTATCTCTTATTTTTGTAACCCCTATAAAATCTTACATAATTATATCAGACAGAATTCAAGGAATGTTTGTGGAACTTGTAACAAGTTTTTTTTATAAAAACCAAGAGTCCTTAAATTAGTCTTTATTCTTTATTTTTTTAAAAAAACTTTATTTATTTGACAAAAACAGAGAGCACAAGCAGGGGGAGCATCAGGAATAGGGAGAGGGAGAAGCAGGCTCACTGCTAAGCAGAGAGCCCAATGTGGGATTCGATCCCAGGACCGTGGGATCATCACCTGAGTGGAAGACAGATGCTTAACCAACTGAGCCATCCAGGCGCTCCTTAATTAGTCTTTAATTTCGGCATTCAAAGTAAATCGGAAGTATGGGTGGCAAAAATTGAATCTGCCAGAGAACTGTCTATAGTGCAGTTAAGCCTCTGCTTTCAGAGCTACACTGGTATCTGGATATCATTTGGAAAGTTAAAAAGGAGTTTATGGCTATACCACCCTGAATATGCCTGATCATGTTTAAACTGTAAAAGAGAAAATAAAAAAGAGGAATTAATTTGAAAATAATCTTAACTGAAAGAAAGAGAGAGAGAGAGAGAGAGAGAGAGAGAGAGAGAGAGAGAAAGAAAAATGAAAAGAAAAAAAGAAAAGAAAACCGGAAGAAAATATATGAAGGTGAAATAATACCTTAGAAGAACACATACCCATTTTGGAAATTAACAAACTGTTTTTGCCCTCTGATATCTAATAATAATTGATACCAGAAAAATAACAACAATATGGACCATCCTAGACCATCTCTTTTAAGGTGAAAAAAGCAAAGATATCTAAACCTAAATACTGGGTTTGCTTTTCACAACTTATTTGTGACAAGTTATACTTTGCTAGAATGAAAATAATGGATCGCCCCTTTAGGTTTCCCAGCCCCATAGTAAAGATATATTCAAAAATTTTTGAGAAATAAAAATTTCTAATAAAATTAACCAATTTTATTAAATTGCAAGTTATCAAAAGGATTTTACTCATGATCTCCAAAAATAAATTACAGATTGCCTCTACTACCATTCAGAATACCTTTGATCACTTCCAGAAATTCAAATGGATTAATTAAGCATGGGAGGAATCCTAAGTAACTATTACAATTCAATAGAAAGAAATCGCAAATTATATGGTCAACTATAAGAATAACGGGATTTTAAACAAATTTTTCTCCAGGTTAAATCAATTTATTTTTGTTTTGTGTTTTTTTTCTCTTAAGCAAGTAAAAAGTTTATATATTTCATGAAATAAAATATCCCTGAATAACATATTGGCCCAACAGTTATCAGTCAGAACAATGCTCCTTTTATTGTCCCTCTCCTCTATTCTTAATAAGACTTTCACCCTTATCAGGATGAGATAGCTTCTCTATCACCAGCATTTTCATAAAAGGATCAGGCATTATGACAGTAATAAGTGCCCAAAAAGACATTCCAGTTGAATCTGCCTTTTTTTCCTTCTTTCTTTTTTTAAATTCCACTGTAGCTACGATACAGGGTTCTATTAGTTTCAGGTGTACATTAATAGTGATTCAACAATTCTATACATTATGCAGTGCTCATCAAAATAAGTGCCCTTTTAATCCTCTTCATCTATTTCACCCATCCCCCACCCATCTCCCCTCTGATAACCATCAGTTTGTTCTCTAGAGTCTCTTTTTTGGTTTGTCTCTTGTTTTGTTTTGTTTTTAAAATTCCATGAGTGAAATCATATGGCATTTCTTTCTCTCACTGACATTTTACTTAGCATTATACTGTCTATATCCATACATGTTGTTTCTTTTTCTTTTTTTTTTTAAGATTTTATTTATTTGACAGAGAGAAACACAGCCAGAGAGGGAACACAAGCAGGGGGAGTGAGAGAGGGAGAAGCAGGCTTCCTGTCGAGCAGGGAGCCCGATGTGGGGCTCAATCCTGGGTCTCCAGGATCATGACCTGAGCTGAAGGCAGTCGCTTAACCAACTGAGCCACCCAGGCGCCCCATACATGTTGTTTCTAATGGCAAGGTTTTTTTTTATTTTTGTTTTTTTGTTTTTTGTGACTGAGTAATGTTCCATTGTATATGTATAAACCATCTCTTCTTTATCCATTCATCAATCAGTGGACACTTGGGTTGCTTCTGCAATTTGGCTATTGTAAATAATGCTGCAATGAATGCACGTATCTTTTGGAATTCGTGTTTTTGTATTCTTAGGTTTTTTACCCTAAACCAGCAATGTAATTCTGGATCATAGGGTAATTCTACTTTTAATTTTTTGAGGAATTTCCATATTGTTTTCCATGTTCACTGTACCAGCTTTCATTCCCACCAACAATGAACCAGGGTTCCTTTTTCTCCATATCCTCACCAACATTTGTTATTTCTTGAATTTTTGATTTTAGCCATTCTGACAGGAATGAGGTGATATCTCACTGTGGTTTTGATTTGCACTTCTCTAATGATGAGTGATATTGAGTATCTCTCACCTATCTGTCAGCCATCTGTATGTCTTCTTTGGAGAAATTTCCTTTCATTTCTTCTGCACATTTTTAATTAGATTATTTGGGGGTTTTTGGTGTTGAATTGTATCAGTTCTTTATATATTCTGGATACTAACCCTTTATCAGGTATGTCATTTGCAAATATCTTCTCCCATTCAATAAGTTGTCTTTTCATTTTGTTGACTGTTTCCTTTGCTATGAAGAAGCTTTTATTTTAATGTGGTCCCAATAGTATATTTTTGCTTTTGTTTTCCTTGCCTCAGGAAACATATCTAGAAAAATGTTGCTATAGTCAATGTCAGAGAAGTCACTGACTGTGCTCTCTTCTAGAATTTTTAACATTGCAGGTCTCACAGTTAGGTCTTTAATCCATTTTGAGTTTAGTCTGTGTATGGTATAAGAAAGTGGTCCAGTTGAATTCTTTTGCACCTAGCTGTGCAGTTTTCCCAACACCAATTGTTAAAGAGTCTATCTTTTTCCCATTGCATATACTTGCCTCCTTTGCCCAAGATTAACTGACTGCATAATCTTGGGTTTATTTCTGGGCTCTTTACTGCGTTGCATTGATTTATGTGTTGTCGCAGCCAGCGCGACAACACAGACAGGAATGAGAGGGCAAGGAGATGGTGAAACGGAGACGAAGAGCAAAAGAGATGGGAACATGAGGGACAAAGTGGATGGTATCCAAGCAATGCCGATTTTATTCAGAGTTACAAGTCATTATATACTGAGCAGTCCACAATCATGCATAAACATTCATAATGGAAAGGTTACAGCAAGAATTTCACAATTTCCTTCCATACCCCCACAGTTCCCCATATCTCTTTCCCAATTACCAATAACAGACCCCATGACGCCGACTCTCTTTGTTCCTACTGAGCTACTAATTAAACCTCAAACGGGGCACAACATATACCCCTGAATGTGATTGATGCTTTAAGGGAGTACACCACATGCCTACATATCTATGTCTATGTCAAAACATGATTAACTGGCCTTCGACTTGCAAGGGCAGAGGCCCAGACAGGTGGGTACCAGGAGCTTCGCTCAAACTATAAACTCTAGCCTAGCCCGGGCGAAAACACCCAGGCTGACGAGTTCAGGAGCTCTTACTCAACTGCTGATGTCAGCCTGGCTCTGGGCTCCCCACAACGTGCCATTTTTATTCTAGTACCATATTATTTTGATTACTATAGTGTTATAGTGTGTCTTGGTATCTGGGATTGTGATACCTCCAGTTTTGTTCTTTTTATCCAAGGTTGTTTTTGGCTATTTGGGGTTTTTTGTGGTTCCATAGAAATTTTAGGATTATTTGTTCTAGTTCTGTGAAAAATGTTGTTAATACTTTGAAAGGATTGCATTAAATCTGTAGATTGCTTTCAGTAGTATTGGCCATTTTAACAATACTTGTTTTTCTAATCCATGAGCATGGACTATCTTTCTATTTTTTTGTGTTCTCTTCCATTTCCTTTTTCAGTTTTACTATAATTTTCAGAGTACAGCCCTTGCACTTCCTTGGTTAAGTCTACTTCTAAGTATTTTATTTTTTGGTGCAATTGTAAATGAGATTTTCTTATTACCCTTTTGCCTCTTCATTTTTAGTGTAAAAGATGCAACAGATTTCTATATATTGATTTTGTATCCTGCGAGCTTATAATACTCATTTATCAGTTCTGGTAGTGTTTTGGTGGAATTCTTATTGTTTTTCTTCAGATAGTATCATGTCATCTGCAAATAGTGAAAGTTTGACTTTCATTTACATGATAAATCCTTTCTTCCTCTCATTTTCAATTGCATATGCCTTTAGGTCTGAAGTATGTCTCTTATCGGCAGTTTATAGATAATTTTTGCTTTTATATCCATTCCACTGCCATCTTTTGTTTAGAATACTTAGGTCATTCACATTCAAAGTAACTACTGATGGATATATCTTTGGTGATATACTTAGATTCCTTTCTCTTCATTTTTTGCATATTAGTATTGTTGTTTTTTAGTTTGTGGTTACCATTAAGTTTATATATAATATCTTATGCATCTATCAGCCTTTATTAAGTTTAGTGTCACTTAAATTTAAACTCATTCTTTAGACTCCTCTCCCCTCCATTTTAGGTATATGGTGTAATAATTTACATCCTTTTATTTTGTGAGTCCCTTGACTTATTTTTATAGATATATTTAATTTGAATGCTTTTGTGTTTCCTACTTTTCTTACCCCAAATTACAGTCTTTCCTTTCAACTCTAAGAGTTTCCTTTAATATTTTTTGTAGGTCAGATTTAGTGCTCATGAATTCCTTTACCTTTTGTTGGGGAAATTCTTTATCTCTCCATCTATTCTGAATGATAGCATTGTAGGATAGACTATTCTTGGTTGCAGGTTTTTCCCTTTCAACACTTTTACTATATCATGCTGCTCCCATCTGTCCTGCATACAAAGTTTCTGCTGAAAAATCAGCTGATAACCTTATGGGGCTTCTTTTGTATGTAACTGTTTTCTTCTGCTGCTTTTAAAATTCTCTCTTTATCACTAGCGTTTGTCATCTTGATGATTATTGGTACTGGACCTTCTTGGGTTGATTTGGGGGCTGTGTCTCCTGGATTTAGATATCTGTTTCCTTCCACAGATTTGTGAAGTTTTCAGCTATTACCTCTTAAAACAAATTTTTTGCCTCCTTTTCTCTCTCTTTTTCTTCTGGGTTCCTTACAATGCAAATGTTATTATGCTTGATGGTGTTGTTGAGTTCCTTAAGTCTATTTTCATTTTTTATTACTATTTTTTTGTCTTTCCTGTTCAACTTGTTTTCTTTTCATTACTCTGTCCTCAAGGTCACTGATCCATTCTTTTGCTCCCTCTAGTTTCTGCTTTATTCTATGTAGTGTATTTTTAATTTCACTTACTGAGTCATCTGTGTCTGTTCTTTTTGATGTTTTCTCTTTAAAAAAATTTCTCTTTTGGTATTTCCTATCTCTTTGTGAGGATCTCAATGAGGTCCTCCATTCTTCCCTCAAATCCTGTGAATAGCTTTATGGCAATTTCTTTATTATTATTTATCTTCATTTTGTTTAGTTCTTTTGCTGTGATTCTGTCCTGTTCTTTCATTTGAGACATATTCCTCTGTCTCCTCATACTGTCTAATTCTCTGTGTCTGCTTCTATGTGTTAGCAAAGTCAGCTGCATCTCCTGCACTTGAGTTTAGTGGCCTTATGAGGAAGAGGTCCTGCCCTGCAATACAGTGTCCCCTGTTCACCAGAATGTAGCACTTCAGGGGTATCCTCTGTGCATGTTGTATGAGCTGCACTGTTTTGATTAAGTCACATCTGCCTTCAATCCATTCATCTGCAATGGCTCTCTTTGTCTATTGTGGGTAGGGTTAGGTCCCTGTGTTCTTAGTGGGCCTATCTGGGGCTGCCTTGGACTGGAGTTGAGTCAGATCAGGCATTCGCCAGAGATGCAGTAGAACTGAACTGCAGGGTGCTTGCCCTATGTTATCCCTTGAGAAACTTTTGCTGGTAGAAGGGCCTGCAGTCAGACTGGTGTGTGTGGTTATCTTCTCCTCATCTTGAGATAGAAGTCACTTTGGAGTGGTGCTGGCCTGTGGTGGGGCTCTTTGCCTACTTCCAGGCTTCAGGCACCAGTTTGAAAGGGCTGTGACTTATGGTATATTGGAGGGGGCATGACATGTGGTGCTAGCTTAGTCCACCCTAACCCACTGAGCAAGGGAACCTGTAGCCACCAGGGAAAACTCCTGTTAGGCCAGCTGGGCTGGAGGGGGAAGATCCACAGATATGAGCATGGGTGGTATGCACCATTAGCAATCTAGGTGGAGAGTGTTGGTTCCTGAAGGTGTCCTTGTATCTAGGCTGGGGGGCCATGGAGGGAATTAGTGTCCACCAGTTCTTTTGTTCTTAGAGGGGTCTCCCAAAGACCCCTGTCCCTCTAGAATATGCTAGGATACTAGTAAATAAATCTCCTTCATGAGTCCCCTAGGCTTTTTTTCAAACTGATGTTTCTATGGTATATCTCAGCAGGACTGTTTGTTGTGCTGTCCCTTTACAGGCGGGGACTCTGCCCTCCTGGGTCTCCCAGAGGCTAGCCCACTGATTTTTTAATGTTCTAGATCTTAAGCCCCACTCAATGTTAATGGGGCTTATTTGATTTTCAAAGACAAATGTTATAGAAATTTTTCTTCCCCATTTGGGTCCCTGGTGCTTGGGGTGCTTGGTGTGTGTCTGCTCCTCTCCCCTCACCATGCCCCCTGTGTCCCTCCCTCTTAGGGATAGTCATGTAGGTCCCTTTGTCCCCAGACCACATCTGCACCCTTTCTACCCTCTTTGATGTGGCCTCTTCTCTACATTTAGCTGTGCAGTCTGCTCTGCCAGTCTTCAGATCATTTTCTGGTTATTTACACTGATGTGAGTGTTGTCTGGTTATATCTGAGGGATGACGTGAGCTTAGAATCCTCCTACTCCACCATCTTCTCCAGAAGTCTACAGATTAGTATTTTAAATATCCCCTGTACTTCTCCTGAGATATACCTGGATCTCATTTTGTAAGGACAGTTGATTACATAAGAGTTCATACTCTAATGTTACTTCATTGGTCTAAATATGTAAACTGGTAATATAAAATTAAATATTCAAAGGTACATTTTTAGGTGTCAAAGTCTGAAAGTTTGGGATAAGTGTTTGCTGAGCTATCAGAAATCTCATTTCTTTCAAGATTCACAAAGGAGTTATTCTTATTAATGCTAATAATCTCGTTGTGAATACAGTCATTAAAATTAATCATTAAAACTTTTTGGTACTTGGAATGTATCATCCTTGTGTGAAAGTTTCCTAAGTTCATCTCTTGTATATTTGCTTTGTTTGATGTATTTTCAATTATCCAGTATGTAATACACTAAGAACTTTTCATAGATGTTTTCTTGGTTTAATTAAGTACTTCTTCTTTGACAAAGACTATTGCTATAGATATCAAGAAAATGTTATTGGTAATATTTATTACTCCAAGGGGAAATTAAAGGAAGTATTTTGCCTGATAATTAATATTTACTACTATAAAAATAATTAAAATGGCAATCATTAAATATGAAGGCATACAGCTCAGACAAAGAACCCTAAAAATAAAGTCTCAAGCAAATGAAAAAAAAGAAAGGAAAAAGAGGGACCTAAATACATTAAGTGGTCGTTCCACTTCCAAAATGATGTTTAGCCCCCTCTCTAGATACAGCTACAGAAGGAAATGTATTATAACATGTGGGTTGTTTTTCTCAGTCACTTCTTGTAAAAATGATAGACTTTACCATTCTATGATAATTCAGTCAGAACACCAGTTTAAAAAAGCCATGACTTGGGGTGCTTGGGTAGCTCAGTTGGTTAAGCAACTGCCTTCGGCTCAGGTCATGATCCCAGAGACCCAGGATTGAATCCCACATCAGGCTCCCCGCCTCACAGGAAGCCTGCTTCTCCCTCTCTCACTCCCCCTGCTTGTGTTCCCTCTCTAGCTGTGTTTCCCTCTGTCAAATAAATAAATAAAATCTTAAAAAAAAAAAAAAAAGCCATGACTCAGTTAGATTATACAAAAACAGAGGTGCCTGAGTGGCTCAGTCATCAAGTGTCTGCCTTCGGCTCAGGTCACGATTCCAAAGTCCCAGGATCGAGCCCCACATCAAGTTCCCTGCTCAGTGGGAAGCCTGCTTCTCCCTCCCTCCCTCCCTCCCTCCCTCCCTCCCTCTGCCTGTGTTCCTTCTCTAGCTGCGTTTCTGTCAAATAAATAAATAAAATATTAAAAAAATATATTATACAAAAACAGTCACCTTTATGTGGGAACTCCTACAAAGGAAACATCAATGGTAGCAAATTACTATTATTACAGTTATGTGCCACTTACAATATGCCAGGCATTGGTATAAGCACTTTACACAAATTAACTTCTATAATCCTTACTACAACCCTATTATCACCACCTCCAATTAACAAATGCAGAAACTGAGTCACAGAAAGTTCACCTGGGTTACAGACTTTATAAGTTACATAAAATATAAGATATAAGTGATATAAAATGATTCAGATCCAGGCTGACTTATAATGATCTGTGTCATAACCTTTGTATGAACTGCCTCTCATAGGAAGCTCTTTTAATATTATTCTCCTGTAACCGTGTAGCTAAGGATTTGATTTTCTTTTTTCATTACATATATAATATTGGAAAATTATGAACCAGAAATACTTAACATTGAAAAATAAAACTAACAGAGACTGACAAGAAGTGGCAGGAAACAGTTAAAAGGAATATTTTCGTGGCAGTATGGAACCTCATAAATGCTGCCCATCAATGCAACAACCTTGGGTTTTTATTTAAGCAATATGACTGAAAAGATGTTTACTCTGGATCACGATTCTTGGGGAGTTCCAGCTTCTCTTTTAAGGAGCATCCAATTAAACAATTATCTGGATTATTTCCTTTCACACTACAGCCAAAACCAGTAGGACACACTGGCTCATCCATTTCACTATCTCTGGTTTCTGGCTACCAGTCAAAGGAAAAGAATTCATACATAATTATCAGCTTGAGTGGTTAGTCTCAATTTCATGTTTTCAGATTTCTAATTTGCTTGCTTTTCCTCAATTGTTGATTCCTTTTAGATTAGTAAGAGTCTTTTTAAAAAGGGGAAGGGACCTGGTGATGCAGTTGGTTAAGCATCTGACTCTTGATTGCAGATCAGACCATCATCTCAAGGTCGTGATATCAAGCCTGGCAATGGGCTCCCTACTCAGGGAGGTGTCAGCTTGAGATTCTGTCTCTTTTTCCCTCTGCTCTTCCCACCCGTGCTCTTACACTCTCTCTCTAAAATAAATAAATTAAATAAATAATAAATAGATCTTACAGCAACAATGAAAAAAGAGTTAGAATGTAAGACCTAGAAGGGTTAACAAGAGCTTTTCTAATCCAATGGCTCCCAACCACTGGGTGGGCTCCTAGGAACCACAGAATTATTGGTAAGGAGGTATAAATTTTGCGTGTGAACTAGGAGTCATTGATAAAGTGCACAAAAATGTTTCTACAGAAGTTACAGGATTTGCTCATGTCACACAGACTGCCCGTGACAGCTGTGAGGAGAAACTACTGATTCTGAGCAGGACTCAGCCTATAGCAAAGTACTTTCTTTCTTCAACTAAAAATCTACAGATATTCTAAAAAATGTAATATCATCTTGATCTTATCTGGAAGCATACACATTTTACATATTACTCAAATATCCATTATATTTGGTGATAAGAGACAGAGTAGAACATGTAAGTAAATCCAGATAATCCCCAAAACATGGCTTAATTCATAGTCCTAATGACTTCTTCATCATAATTTCTGGATTTTTAAAAATACTGAGCTTTGATTTTAAGTAACTAAATTAGTTAATATTATTTTCCTTCTTTCATTCATAATCATTTTAAGATACACTTATTGCATCGTCAAATAACCTGAAAGCAAGCATTAAGTGAAAACACAGAATAATTTACATATGGTTCCAAGGTCTAATACACTTAGAGTTACTATGACACAATTTTATCTTAATAAAACTAGGTAGCAGGAATGTAGAGAATCTCCTAATATAAACTGAGCCAAATAAACTTGCCAAAATTTGACCATGTTTTATACTACTAAAAACAGCATTTCATGTGATTCAACATAATTATGCTTTTTATGTGTTTTAATATATTTGTTATTATTCATGCCCTAAAATGTATATAATCTTTTATTCTAGTCATGAATATCACATGCCTTTCTGATCATAGTGCACAATTATTGTAACATCTAAAAGGAAATAAAAATAACTTTTATTTCATTTTACAAAATGTTGAAACTCAACTAAAACAAGTTAGATGTTTCATATTTTATCATCACAAAATAAAAATCTGGGAATCCTATTAAAAATTAAAGGTTTAAGTTTACTACTACAATAAAAAAATGCTTGGCTCAAGATAGCAAATGTAACTTTACAATTAAGGTATGATAGTTCAAAGTGCTAAACATATGAAATGAAAAGCAATACAGGAATGGAATTTGAAATGATTTAAAAATGTAACTTTTAACCATGTTGTTTAGAGAGAAAAAAATACAGGCAGGCATTAGCAGAATGCTTTCCTTCACTTTTCACTGCAAAACTGAGAGCCAATTCAAACATCCAATTCCCCTCTCAACACTAAGTACCAGCACAAAGAAGTCACAGATGGCCATGAGAGAATGCCAACACCTTCCACTTTGCTTGTTTTAATTATCAAGGTTGCCAGTGCAATTCTTTTTTTTTTTTTTAACAGATTTATTTATTTTAGACAGAGGGAAAGAGAGAGTGCATGAGTAGGACAGACAGAGGGAGAGGGAAGGAGAATCTGAAGTAGATTTCACTCTGAGCATGGAGGCCAGTGTGGGGCTCCATATCACTACCGAGATCACATGACCTGAGCCGAGACCAAGAGTCGGGCACTTAATCAACTGTGCCACCCAGCGCCCCACCACCGCAATTCTATGAGACCATCACCACTTGGATACTCTGGCCAATTTCCATCCTGCAATGTGTAAGTTTACTCAGCACTGTAGCCTAGCAATGAAGTGAAGTTTTCTCTTTAGGAAGTTTATAAGGAAATAGTTTAATGTCCTTCTGGTCTCCTATTCTGGAGATCAGGAAGCCCCAAGAGAATACAAAGGTAATGTTTGCTAAGTGACCTAGTGAAAGCACAGATTCTCCATATGGCTTTTATTAAGTAAATGTCACTGCCAGTTCTTGACCAAATTGAACACATTTGTTAAGACAGAATCCCTGAGAAAAGAGATGCAATTATTAACTCAACTTGTTTGTGGCTTCTTTGGGATCTGAAGTCTGCAAAGGAAATTATTAAACTCTAACACTGTCCATTAAACCACACATTTATGTGTTATTTATCTTTATATCTTTCTGTTATTCCATGAAGAGAAGTGCCCTGATTTTGACCACAACAGGAGTTCAAAAGGCACCAACAGACTGAAATGAGCAATAATCTAGTAACTCTTGGTCCTGAAAGGCCATGAACGAACTGTCTAAGAGAGATGCATCTAGATTAGAGAATTTGGCCATGCAGATTCTATGTGAGCAGTGTCCTGACATCCTAATAATATAAACAGTGCCCCTTAGAGTTCTTCAATGTTCAACCACTGCAGTTGATGCAGGATCCTGTGCATCAGTGATCTTGATATAAGAGGGCAACATATTTTTTTAGTGGTGTGAATTCTTTTACTTATGTGTGAGTGGTGTTAGTTTACCCAGAGGTACTCAAAAGTAGCTTATTGATATAAAGCATAGTTAGTCTTGTTCAGGAGGAAACATCTGTGTCTGGTGTGGAATAGAACATATGTTTTAGGAAAAATAATGAGTGGACTACAAAGTGGAGGATATGCGATGTGTTGTTTATTACTTATTACCAATGACTGGCACATTTCTTTAACCTGGAGAAAATAATGCTTGCTCCTCACCCTTCACCAAGCTCAGATGTTACTGCAGTTGATAGTATTTCCTCCAATGTTTATGGAGCTTCTAAAGAAAGAAGCTAATGCAATACCAAAAAAACTCAACAAATAAAAGTTAGGTTGGATAAACCAAATGGGCATGTTAACCTTGTGTGTCTCTTAGCACACTTACCAGCCCAATTTTTTCTTACTAGTGATTTTCTCATACATATGAAATCATTCATCAGTTTAATAAAGAACAACATATGAGACATACTTTAGTCATTGCTGCCCTGGGTATAAAATATTACCACCAGTTCAATAATGAAAGTGAGAATAAAGATAAGACTATTGATATAGACACATCAACTACAGGTAATGCCAGCAAGAACTATACTCATTATTGTTTAAAGAAAAATAAATGATAGCTATGATATTCCAAGCACATTTTGACTTTTACAAATACAAAGCAGAAATGCTAAACTTAATATACCAAGTTGTATCTTTTCCTATTGTTACATTTGCTTTAAAAAAAATAAGACAGACTAGGGTCTTGTCAAGTAGGGATGAGTAGGATGAAAGTATGATTTATTTGGTTAAAAAAAATAAGATGTATTTACATATTAGGTTAAAAATACAGGTTTGAGTAAAATTTTGTGACTTTGTTAAAGCTAAGATGTTCATGTAAGTCAAAACCTAGGCCAAGAATATATTTTGAGCATCATTCCAAACATCCCTTGAAAAGGATATATCATTAGGAGACTGTCCATTGGGAAGGAATGCTTTCAGAACTCTCCACAAGCACCCCTGGAAGAAAGAATCTGTCCAGTTATCGTGGGCACACCAGATAATGGCTAGCAAAGCAGATATTATGAACATAAAATACTTTCCTTTATGAAAGAAGATTAAACTAGACAATAAGAACAGAAAAATTCCCTAAAGTTGTACAAAAATATTTAAAGGACGTAATGTCATGTCACAATAGAAGATAAAAATATTAATACTAAGATTCATAAGAGACATCCTTCAGTCTTGAATTCTAAGGGAAGGTTTTTAAAAAAAATTATCTAAAGCTTTATTACTGCAGATACATAGTTTCTCTTGGGAACTTGTGAAGAATCTTTGATTTATTTAAGAATAATTCAGGACAAACTGGAAAAAAAAACACTACGTCTCTCAAAAACGGGAAAAACATGCTGGCACTAATGAACAAAGGACTGACTTGTAAGTTTAGTTTAATTAATAATTAATTGCTGGCATTACAAAAAGCAGATCATCAATCTTGTCTGGGACACCCAGTGAAGAATTTTGAAGCTATATAAAAAGTGTAGTTTCATCAAGAATTTAGAAAGTCCCTTAACAGAAAATGCTACTTCAGGTAATGTTTAAGATTGAGAAAAGATGACTGTGTTTTTTGAATAAGAAAGTTATATTGTAACGCATTCAGGGGCACAGAGAATTCAAGAAACAAGCGGTGAGCATTTATTGTACCAAAGGCACAGAGCTAAGTTGAAGGGACAGAGGAACAATCCACTTTTAAGGAATTGGTTGCAAGTTGAAGGATGCTAATATATATGAAACAATTATACCCAAAGTTAAGTAAGAACCACCATGCTATGGAAGTTTGCAGGAATACTGAATCATTTGTGCAGAGTAGCTGGGAGGGTTAACGAAATTAGACCTAAAAGATGAATAGGTTTCTACAGTGGGAAGGATACTGTAGGCAAAAGACAAATTTGAAGACAATGTGGAAATGGCGGTGCGTGGGTAGTGAAGCATGGGCAGACACGGCAGATGTTTAGTTCCTAAACTGTGTGACTAAGAGGATTGTGATGCCATTAACTAAAGTGAGAAATATGAAAGAAAGCAGAAATGAAATATTATGAATTCTGTTTTAAACACACTGTTGAGTTGAAGAGGCTACAGGGTATCTATACAAGAATGAAAATGGCTGGAGATAGGAATATGAGCCAAAGAAAAGTCAGATCCTGAATTACAGATAAATCTTAAAATATAAGTAATTGTTAAAATCGAAAAGATATGAACATGATTCAGGCAAAAACATAAAAACGAAAAAGATAACAGGAATATCAGAATAGAATCTTGAAGATCACATATTTTCATGGTATATCCAGAGAAGGATGGAGACTGGAAAGGCCAGAGATATATGAAGTGATATATAAAGAGATCCAGAAGAAAGCAATATTATAGAAGCCAGAGAGAAAGATAATTGCAATAATGAATGGATGGCCAAAAATTCCAAATACCACAAAGAGGTTTTATGAGATAAAGATTAAAGATGGACTATTGTTAAAGACATTCCTTTCTTCAAAACAATAATCCTTTGAAAATTGCAACACTGGATGTAAATATAATTTCAGATACTTTTCTGCAAACTGAGATGTGGGTCTAAGGCGTGTTCTGCTCCTAGGAGCTCTACTAGCAAAGGAAGAGAAAATTGAAGCATTATTTCAATAATTCAGTTTAAAACTACTTGGTGGCAATTAGCCAAGTAACTGGCAGTTTCATTGGAGTTTACCTAAATATCTCAAGCAAAGGTATTTAATATTCCAATTTTCTGGTATGTTTTATGAACAGAGAGCAGCCACTTTAAGTCAATTTGTTTTGAAGACACGTATTTCTCAGTAACAGATTTTGACTTTGACTTGATCATTTCCTTATTAAGAAAAAGTAATTAGCAAAAAAAAAAAATAAAAAAATAATAAATAAAAAAAAAAGAAAAAGTAATTAGCACATATATTTTGAGGGACAGTATATATCAGCACAAAATTCTAGGACACAAATATATCTACTCTTGAGTACTTTATAACATAATTAGGGAAATAAGCTCCAATCTAATTAAGGGAAGAAGACTATCATATATCAAAATATAAATCAGGAATAAAGGAAAGTCTTAAGGAGGCACCAGAATTACTTCTTGACTTGAGGGAAGAGAAAAAATTAAAACAAAGCATCATCTCAGGTAGAGGAATAAAACTGATAGTAATCATAATATTGTATTGTGAGGCAATGCAGAAAACAGTCTAGATAAGGCAAAAAATAGGGAATATGGGTTGGGTAGGAAGCACAAATAAGTCTGGTGATTTGTAGGTAAAACCATATAGTGAATGGCCTTAAAAGTCTCCATTAAAGGTTTGATCTGATGCTACAGAAAAGAGACCCTATTGATTATCTCTAAAGAAGTATAATATCCTTCACAGACATGGTTTTGCAGGATAGTTTCAGTCCTGGAGCGATGCAAGAGCTCAAACTGAGAAAGAGGAGAAAGTAGATTATTGCGGTAGTGCATGGATGACATGGCTATAACTGAATGGTAACTATATAGAAAAAACATACAAAATATATTTCAAACTAAAGTTAATGAAATTTATGCTAAAGCTCGATGACAATTGTGGAAAGGGGAAGTTGGGGAGAGAGTTGATTTGAGAACAAAAATTGATGAAATTTTTTTGTCCCACATCCTGAGGATCGTATAGCAGGCAAAATTCTAAGATGATGGCCAAGGATGCTTGCCCTGTATAATCGTCTCCCTATGGGAAGGGGCAGAACCAAGGATATGTTAAGATATCACTCTTGTCATTATGTTATCTTATATTTCAAGAAAAAATTTTGAGGATTTAATTGCGATTACTAAGTTGACTTTGGGTTACTCAAAAGGGATATTACCTGGGTGGACCTAACCTAATCATGGAAACACTTTAAAAACAAAGTTTTCTTTGGTGGGGAGCAATAGAGACAGTTGAAGAGATGCGAAATGTGAGAGGGAGGTTCTCTGTTGCTGAGATGGAGCGGGTTAGGGGACAAGTATATGAGGCATCTCTAGGAGCCGAGAGCAATCCTGGCAGAGACAGCAAGAAAATGGGTACCTCAGTCCTATAGCTATAAGGAGCTGAATTCCGTCAACAACAGAATGAGTTTGGGAAACGGCCCAATGCTCCAGATGAGAATGCAGTCAGCTGGCAACTTGATTTAAGCCTGAGAAGGGGATCTAACCACATCTTGGCAGATATCTGACTTATAGAACTGTAAGGTAATAAATGTGTGGTAAATACTAAGTTTGTGGTAATTTGTTATGTAGCAATAGAAAAATAATATAAGTCTACAAACTAAGAATTCTTGGGACCTTAAAATAATTGCTTATTGGAAATATTTCCAAGCCAGCTATAAAAAAAGAAATGTTTAGCTCTTCATAACTAAGATAATTAAGATCAACTAAAATCATGATTCATCCGAACTAGAAAATAAACCTAGGCTGCTGTGGAATGTCTATTCACAGGAAAATGCTCATTGAATTAGAAAACTAAAATTAGCCTTAAAAGAAAATTTGGTCCAACTACTTGTCTCCAAAGGCATAAATAATTATATAGGGAAGGCTGTTCCTATGTCTTTTCTTAAAATTCGACAAGAAAGAATGACACTTTGAGAGTGCATCCAAGCATATTTAAATGCCACCTAATACCTAAATGTAATTTCTCTTAGTTAAATGTAACTACCATAGCCCTAGAAGATTATTAGTCAAGACCTATTCACCGAGAAAAACTCATATATTTAGAAAGAAGACACCCTCAAAAGAAAGAAAGGAACTAGTCTCTAGTCCAGGCTCATTACTTATTTATGTATACTTGGAAAAGACAGTTACCTTCTCAGATTCAATTTCTTGATCTCTGAAATAATGACAATGATTACAATACATTGAAAAAGAAACAGGTGATGATAGTTAAAATATATCAGGTGGTTATAATTATATTATTATGTTCATATACTCAATTCTCAAACCAATCCTGTGAAATAAATAACATTGATCACTTCATTTTGCATAAGGAATACAGACTTTGAAAGAGTATTTACCTGTCCAAGATCACTAAACTATTAAATACAGGACTTAGGTATAAGCCTAAGTCTCTCTGACTGCAGTGCCATGCTCTTAGCCAGTATGTTATTATGACTTACCTATTTATGATGTTGTGAGGATTGAATAAAGTAATATATGTGAAATAACACTGAACATTGTAAGTGATGTAATCATGTTTATTTATTTTAAATTTTATTAATTTATTTGAGAGAGAGGTCATGAGCAGGAGGAAGGGAGAGAGGGAGAAGTAGGCTCCACGCTCAGCAGGGAGCCCAGCGGGAACCCAATCCCAGGACTCTGAGATCATGGCCTAAGCTGAAGGCTAATGCTTAACTGACTGAGCAACCCAGGTGCCCCAAGTTATTACATTTCAAAGACAATAATTCAGTCATCCTTTAGTCTTCATTCTCCAAATTATTAAGCAAGTATTCAATGATAAAGTTACTACAAATTTAATCACTCATAAGTAGTTGGGGACATTTTCTTTTAAATTATAAGACTAATGTCTTGTTTTGTTTTTTTAATTAGAGGTGATGTGTTAAATACAAACTGATTTAAAATTGGTTATCATTTTCTCTGTTTTATTTGGTAACACTAAGTGATAAAAAGGCCACCCACTTTGACACTGGGGGTCAGCTGGTGCAGGGACAGAAATATCTGAGCTGGTGACAATGGGGACTTGGAGAGTGTCACCCATCAACTTGGTGAAAGTGGTTTTCAAAAATTATCACATTAAGGGGCACCTGGGTGGCTCAGTTGTTAGGCATCTGCCTTCGGCTCAGGTCACAATCCCAGGGTCCTGGGATCAAGTCCTGCATCAGGCTCTCTGCTCAGCAGGAAACCTGCTTCTCCCTCTCTCACTCCCCCTGCTTGTGCTCCCTCTCTAGCTGTCAAATCTTATTTCTGTCAAATAAATAAAATCTTTTAAAAAAATTATCACACTAAAATTAATTTTGAAAACATTTAAAAGATCTGGGTGTTGCCAATCTCTGTTAAATAGTTTTCCAACGAAGGGTAGTTTTTTGTTTTTTGTTTTTTTAATATAAAACTTGGATGAGTCAACTCAGTTCAAAGTTGTAAATTAACCTAGGTGCTGGCTCATATTCCTAGAGTTTACTCACTTTAGGTTACTAACATCCTCCATTTCCTTATCTGAGAATAGGGGCCTCTGAGTCACAATCGCCTTCCCTTCCAGTTTGGGATTTTAGGAGGTCAAAGACTGTATGCTCTTTTTCCTCATTTTCATTGTTAGATTTTCATACCCATTTTTGGTACATGATTCCTCTGACATTGGTGGTGTCACGTGACTTGAAGTGCATGTCTGATTAACAAGGTGTCGAGCCCGGTGAGTATTAGTACAGTATACTGGCAGGGAACCCTCAAAAGAAATGTCAAAACATCCATGTTTCTCACCTTTGTGATAGTATTTCAAACTGCTCCTTGTAGGATACGAGAGGCTATAATGTTGGTATTGGTTGGTAGAGACTCTTTCTTCCTGTGTAATTCCCCTGCTAGACCCCCGCAGGATGTTACTAAAGGGAAGTGAGATGTGTGTAAGAGGGGGAACTGGGGAAGCCTGCCATGGAATTGAAGCTTCCCTGAAAAATAGTGTGATATAAAGAGAGAGAAAAAAATAATGTAAAAAGAAAACCAATGGAAATTAGTTCTTTTTTTTTTTTAATTCCTACTTCTTGGTATTTAAATGTTACTCTTGATCCTGAAAGGTTTCTGAATCTATCTCTTACAATAGCTTTAATCCATTTCTGCTTTTCAAAATAAGCCGTATCTAGACCCCTATTCATGTTTATGTCAAATCTCAAATTCTGAAATGTGTACACTTGTTAGGGAAGCTTATGATTTTTACCTTTTCTAGGAAAAGCTTTGTTTGTAGGGGTGCACTAAAGGACTTTTAGGAAACATTAAATACCAAATGCCTGAAAACTAAGATACCAAATTAAGTTTTTAGACAGTTTCCTGAATATTGAGAGATAAAACTCTTTCACTTTAAGGTGAATATTTTTGTTAACCACTCCAAATATGATTTATGTTTTACTGAAGAGCTATAAAAGGAAATAAATCTATAATAGCAATGAGAATATGAGACAGAGGTTTTTTTTTAATATTTTATTTATTTGTCAGAGAGAGGGAGAGCACGAGCACAGCAGGGCAAGCAGCAAGCTGAGGGAGAAGTAGGCTCCCCGCTGAGCAAGGAGCCCAATGCAGGGCTCATCCCAGGACACTGTGATTATGACCCAAGCCAAAGGCAGACAACCAACTGAACCACCCACACCGTGAGCTAGAGATTTTGATGAATTTCATGAAAAAGAAGATAACAGATTTCACATATGTGGCACGGAGTGAAGGGAGGAGGAGCATAGGCACACACAAAAAGGTTCGGTAGAGAGGCCTTCATTACACTGACACTGAAGAGATGCTCCAAACAGGAGATGGCATGTTTAAAAGGACTAAGGGAAATTCAGTGGAGATAGGTTAGTAGGTTTCACTTTATTCTCTTCTCCTGCTATCCTTGATTCTAGACACCTGATTGAGTATGAAAACAAAAAAAAAATGTACCTGACCTTGGCACTGTTTACATGCTTTTCCACTTGACCAAATTCTATGTCATCACCTAATTGCATTGCAAATCACTATTCTTATTTGATTCCTCACTGAATTCAATCAAAAAGAAACCATGATTTAAAAATCATTGATGAGTTTACAAATACTGTGCTACCTCAATAGACGAAACATGGAAGGCAATTACAATTCCAAGAAAGAATGTGTACTCAGTAATAACCTCAACAATGTAAAAACAATATAGCTGATAGTTTGAAGGGTGAGGGAGAAGAGGTAAGACCAATACAGGGTTATTATTTAAAGTAAGAATTAGAAGTCTGCAAAGAGCAGTCTGGGAGAGGCATCAGAGGTAGTTTAAAAGAGTAAATTTCCCATCTTTGATAGTTTGTGGTTAAGAGTTACTGTTTAGGGGTGCTTAAGTGGCTCAGTTGTTGGGCATCTGCCTTCGGCTTGGGTCATGATCCTGGAATCCTAGATCGGCCTGCATGGGACTCCCTGCTCAGCGGGAAGCCTGCTTCTCCCTCTCTCACTTCCCTTGCTTGTGTTCCCTCTCTAGCTAGGAGAAAAAAAAAAGAATAAGAGTTACTGTTTAAACATAAATTAAAAAATGGAGTAGTGAAATTATTTAGGATTATAAAAAACAAGAACTAAATGCAGGGAGCGTTTTAAGTGGTCACTCTGGAGAGTGGGACTAGGAGTAGTAATAATTTGCTTTCCTTTTTACCTGTTTCCGTTTTACATGCTACTTGAGTTTTTGTTTTTGTCATGTTCATGTATTACCTACATGGCAATTTTTTAAAAATCACACAACAAACCTACAAGCCCCTCTCCTTTAAAAGTCATACAATTAGAGACATAAGAAAATTTGTCTTAGATATCAGACTTCCCTAAAATTATTATTGTATGACCTAAGGTAACGTTTCTAAATGTATTTAATGAATCTGATAAAGACAGTAAACAAAACAAAAAGAACTATGGGCCGATTTCAATATGAAATGATGCTCATATCACTGGAGTCCAAGAAAATTAAAATTTAAGCCACAAAAAAAAATACCTCCGCACACCTATTAATTTGACAAAAGCATCTGTCAATACCAAGTATTGATGAGGAAGATCATCACCCACTGAATGATGGGTGTTTAAACTGTTACAACCGCTTTGGAAAACTGTTTAGTATTATGTAACAAAATTGATGGTACGCCTACACTACAAGCCACTTTTGGATACATGCTCTAGAAGCTCTAATAATGCACACTAGAACATTTCTAGATTATGTTAACCGATCATGTTAACAACAAAAACACTGGAAACAATACTAATAAAATGGATATATAAATTGCATTATATTAATCCAAAGAAATATTTACAGTATGAAAATGAATAATCCACACATAAACCAACAACATGGAAGAAATTCACGAAAGTATTGTTGACTAAACAAAGCAAGATATAAAAGAATATAACATTTATGTAAAATTAAAAATGGGTAATCCATAATCTATTATTTAGGGATGCATGTATGGCTGGTAAAACTATGAAGAAATCCAAATAAATTATTAACATAAAACACGAATTCTGGTTATCTTAAGGAAGAATTATGATTTAGGATTTTTTGGGGTCCCTATCTTATGTATGTCTGTATCTTGACCTGAGGAGTGGTTATTGCACTGTATATATATAGCTATATATAAATAATGCACTCTTCCATATACACGATATATCTCACAATTAAGAAAAAAAATGGGGCCTGATTTCTTCCCTGGAACTTCATTGATGAATAGGTCAAAAGATAAAGAACATCTTCATGCACAGCAAAAAAGCATTTGAATACAACTTAACATCTTCCTCTAAAACTGTTATTACGTATATTAAATATGAAAAATTAATATATTAAATATCAATATTCAATATATTAAATATCAAATGAAAGTATTAAACACAAATAGATAAAATATCTACATAATCTTTCTTAATGATAAACCACTACAAGCATTTATTTTTCTTAAGATGTGTTAATTTATTTGAGAAACAGCGAGCAAGCACAGGGCAGAGTGGTGAAGAGAAAGGAAGAGAAAGTCCTAAGCAGACTTGGCCCTTGTCACAGAGCCTGACACGGGGCTCAATCCCATAACCCTGAAATCACTACCCTGAGATCACAACCTGAGCTGAAACCAGAAGTCCGAGGCTCAACTAACCATGCCACACAGGTACCCTAGGCACCACAAATATTTAAATGGGTAATAGTGAGTGAAAAGTGACACTCCTATTTAGGCATAATTCTATCACAATGTACACAATATGTACAAGATCTATATGAGAAAAACTACAGAATTCTGATGAAAGAAATAAAAGCTATCTAATAAATGGGAAAATACTCCATGTTCATGAACAGGAAGAATCAATACTGTTAAGTTGGCAGTTTTATCCACATTGATTTATAGGTTCAACAAAATACCAATCAAAATTCCAGCAAGGTACTTTGTGGATATCAACAAACTGATTCCAGAATTTGTTACAGAAAGTAAAAAGATCCAGAACAGCCAACAAGATAAGTAGGAATAAAATTAGATAGCTGACACTACCTAAATTCAGGTCTTCTATAAAGTTACAGTAATCAGATAGTGTGGTAGAGGTGAAAGACTTAGACAAATAGGTTAATGGAATAAAATAGAAAGCCCAGAAACAGACCCACAAATATAGTCAGTTGATTTTTTTTTTTTAAAGATTTTACTTATTTGACAGAGAGAAACACAGCTAGAGAGGGAACAACAAAAGCAAGGGGAGTGAGAGAAGGGGAAGCAGGCTTCCCGCAGAGCAGGAAGCCCAATGTGGGACTCATCCACAGACTCCAGGATCATGACCCTGAGCTGAAGACAGAGGCTTAATGACTGAGCCACCCACGCGCCCAATCCAGGGACTCCAGGATCATGACCTGAGCTGAAGGCAGATGCTTAAGGACTAAGACACCCAGGTGCCCAAATCAGTTCATCTTTAACAAAGAAACAAAGACAATCCAATGGAGAAAATACAGTCTTTTCAACATGATGTCAGAATAAATGGGCATTCATATGCAACAACAACAAATCTAGGCAGTGACCTTACGCTGAAAACATAGGCTATGAGGACATTTTTGTGAAAACAAAAAATTAACTCAAAATGTACCATAAGCCTAAATGCTAAAAAACAAACAAACAAACAAACAAAAAACCCTCTAGAACGTAAAATAAGAGCAAATCTAGGTAACTGTAGGTCTGGCAATGAGGTTTTAGGTGAAAGACCAAAGGCACAATCCATGGAAAGAAAAAAAAAGAATTAACAAGTTTCACTTCATTAAAATTAAAAATTCCTCTACATGGAAGCTAATTAAGCTTCAGTTTTAACTGCCAGGAAAATGACTATTAAAATGACTTTCAAAATATATAGTAAGAGAACAGAGAATTTAAATGGTACATTAGAAAAAATATATATATATATAACACAAAAGGTAATAATTGAAAAATACAGGTACAAAAACACATTAATACAGAAAATAATCAGCAAAATAGACATAATTCTACCACATTTCTAGATTACTTAATTAAACATAAACAAATTAAATACTAAAAATCAAAGACAGAGGATGACAGAATGGATTTTAAAATATACATTTATATACACTACCTATAAGAGAAACACTTTAGATTTGAAGACACGAATAGTTTGAAAGTAAAAGTGTGAAAAATGACATATCAGGTGAAACGTAACCCAAAGAGAGCTGGACTGATTACACTAGTATCAGACAAATAGATCTTAAGAGAAATAGATGATAAAAGGGCCAAATCATCAAGAATGTATACAATTATGAAGGCATATAAACCTAACAACAGAGCCCCAAAATACAATAAACTGACAGAATTAAAAGGAGAAATAGATAATTCAACAATAATAGTCGGAAACTTCAATATCCCACTTTCAATAATAATGGATTGGGGCGCTCAGTTGGTTAAGCGACTGCCTTCAGCTCAGGTCAAATCCTGGAGACCCAGGATCGAGCCCCACATGGGACTCTCTGCTCAGCCGGAAGCCTGCTTCTCCCTCTCTCATTCCCCCTGCCTGTGTTCCCTCTCTGGCTGTGTTTCTGTCAAATAAATAAATAAAATCTTAAAAAAATAATAATAATGGGCTGAACAACAGACTGAGTATTAGCAAATAAATAGAAGATTTGAACAACACTGTAAATTAACTGGACTTAACAGACATGTTTAGAATACTCCACCTAACAAAAACAGAATATGCATTATTTTCAAATACACATAAAACATTCTGCAGGACAGATCATATGTTAGACCATAAACCAAGCCTTGATAAATTTAACGATTATTTATTTATTTATTTATTTATTTATTTATTTGCCAGAGAGAGAGAGAGAGAGAGAGAGAGAGAGAGAGAGAGAGAGAGAACAGCAGGCAGAGGGAGAATCAGGCTCCCTGATGAGCAAGGAACCTGACACAGGATGCATCCGGATGTGGGACTCGATCCCAGGAGCCTTGGATCGAGACCTGAGTCAAAGGCACAACTGAGCCACCCAGGTGTTCTCAAGCCTCAATAAATTTAAGAGTTGAAATAATACAAAGTGTGTTATCTGACCTCAATGAAAAAGAAAAATTGGGAAAAATCACAAATATGTGGAAATTAAACAATACACTCCTTAACAGCCAATCTGTCAAAGAATAAATTGCAAGGAAATTAGAAAATATTCTTAAATGAATAAAACAAAGCACAACAAATTAAACATATGGGATGCTCTGTTTAGAGAGAAAAAGCTGTAAATGCTTACACTGAAAAAGAATAAAGATCTCAAATAAGTAACTTAACTTTATATTGTCAGAAATAAGAAGACAAGCAAGCTAGAACCAAAGCACATAACAAAGGAAATTGCTGGGAATGACTTCCCTGTGCATGCAGTCTCTTGAATCCCACAGACCCCCCACACGACTGCATAAAAGTGGGCTTGGGCCTGGCACACTTCCTTACCAGGTGACAGTAAGTCCTTACAGCCTATGCTGGACTACAACTCCTATATGGGAATTCTTTTCTCTATTTCAGACCCGTTGTTCTACTTATGCATGTGCATAATATGGCATCTGTCCAACCTCACTATTTTGGGAGGTGGGGGGTCCAACCCCACTATTATATCTGTTCCCTGAATGGAGGGGACAGAGTCTTTCTTTCCGAAGCACAGGATGGGTGCATGGAGGCCAGCCACGGCTGGGAGGAATGACAGAGAGGAAGAGAAGACCTATGCCCATTACTGAAGCTGATCTCACTCTGTCTCTTATATGTGAGTAAAGCATTGTTCCATCTAGTACCTCACTACAATGTATTTTCCTTAGCAACTCTGATACCAAGATGTAGTTGATGACAGATTTCTACTGGTAATAAACAGTTGCTGGTGATAAGCTGATAGTGATAAGCAAGAGATGCCAAATTGCTCAACAGAAATAAAGATCAGTACAGAAATAAATAGAGAATAGAAAAACAATACAGACAACCAACAAAATAAAAAACTAATATTTTTGAAAGGATCAACAAAATTTACAAATCTTTATCTAGACTGACCAAGATTTAAAAAAAGGAAGACTCAAATTACTACCATTAATAATGAAAAAAGGAGACATTAGTACTGACTTTGCAGAAATAAATAAAAAGAGAATGCTCTAAATAACTAAATACCAGAAAACTATATATCCTAGGTGAAATGAACATTCCTAGAAAAACACAAACGATAAAACTAAGTCAAGAGAATATAGAAAATCTAAACAGACCTACACCAAATAAAGAGATGGAATTACGAATTTAAAAATTCCCCACAATGAAAAGCTTATGTTCAGATGACTTTACTAGTAAATTCTACCCAATACTGAAAGGAAAAATGAATATTAATCCTTTGCACTCTACTCCAAAAACAGAAGGGAATACATTGCAACTCATTCCATGAAGCTGGCTTACTCTGGTATCAACCAAACAAAAATATCAAGACCATAGAAAATTACAAGACCTGGGGAGCCTGGGTGGCTCAGAGGGTTAATAAGCCTCTGCCTTTGGCTTGGGTCATGATCTCAGGGTCCTGGGATTGAGCCCCACATAGGGCTCTCTGCTCGGTGGGGTGCCTGCTTCCCCCTCTTTCTCTGCCTGCCTCTCTATTTGTGATCTCTCTCTGTCAAATAAATAAATAAAATCTTAAAAAAATAAAAATAGGCACGCCTGAGTGGCTCAGTTGGTTAAGCAACTGCCTTCGGCTCAGGTCATGATCCCGGAGACCCAGGATCAAGTCCCACATCAGGCTCCCTGTTCGACAGGAAGCCTGCTTCTCCCTCTCTCACTCCCCCTGCTTGTGTTCCATCTCTGTCTGTGTTTCTCTCTGTCAAATAAATAAAATCTTTAAAAAAATAAAAAATAAAAATAAAAAAAATAAAAGCATTATTTTTTAAAAAAGAAAGAAAATTATAAGACCACACTTCTTAAGAATATAGATGAAAAAAGCCTCAGAGAAATATTAGCTAACAGAATCTGGCAACATAGAAAAGAAGATACTACACAATGATCAATTAGAACCCCAAAAATGTGAAAACTGTTTAACATGTGAAAATGTTCATATAATGTACCATGTTAACAGAAAAATGCACTCCAAGAAATCACATTATCATCTTAATAGAGAAAAATCATTTGGCAAAACCAACTCCAAAACTCAGTATCATTTCATGATAATATCAACCAAACAACAGATGGAAACTTCCTTAACTGATAAAAGCTATCTATGAAAAACCTCACACCTAAAATCATACTTAATAATGAAAACTGAAACCTTTCCTATTAATATCAGAAAAAAAGACAATAATGACCACTCTTAAAACGTATTATTCAACACTATACTAGACTCTAACTAAGTAATTAGGCAAGAAAAATGACCAAAAGGAGTCCAAACTGGAAAGGATGAAATAAAACCCTGTTTATTAATAAATGATATGATCTTTTATATAGAAAGTCTAAGGAATACAAACATACACATACAAACACACAAAGATACCCAATTATTAGAACTAATGAAGGAGTTCAGCAAGGTTGCAGGATATAAGATCACTATACAATATCAGTTGTTTCTCCATATACAAGCAATACACAATTTGAAAATGAAATTAAGAAAAATGTCACTTATAATAGTGTCAACAGGAGTAAAATATTTAGGAATAAAGTTTACAAGTCCAAAACTTGTGCTCTGAAAACCACAAAACATTGTTGGAATAAGTTAAAGGGGACCTAAATAAATATAAGGCATTTCATGCTCATAGATTAAAAGACAGTATTGTCAAAGTGAAAACACTCCTCAGATTGATATACAGATTCAATGCAACCCCCATCAAAATTCCAGCTGTGGTTGGCAGAGTTGACAAGCTGATCCTAAATTCCATATGGAGATGCAAAGGACTAATGGCATAAAGACAGACATATCAATGTAAAAAAAATGAGAGTCCCCCCCCCAATCATTTTTGATCTGGCCTTTGTTCCTGGTTCATTCCAAGCCCATTCCTGCTTGTACAGCCTTTACATTAGCTGTTCTCATCTGTGCTTTGCAGACTTCTTGTCATGCAGTGCTCACCTTAAACCTCAGGAAAGGGTTCTCCGAATTCCTAATCAAAAATAGTTACCTATGCACTCTTTTTCCTATCCATCTACTTTACTTCTCAAAAAGCAATCTTTACACAGCTGATATTTTTCTTTTGCTTCTTTGCTTTTCATTTATCACCTATTATCTCCATAGCACATATACTGGAATCACACTGCCTGATTTCTAATTCCAGTTCTGTCACTTCAGGGACAACTTACATTACCTGACCGTAACTCAATAGGGTTGTTGTAAAGATTAAATGTGCCAGTGTTTATATCATGCTTAAAATGTGACTAGCTTCAGTGTATGCTACTTATTATTATTAATTATTTTGGTTCACTTAGCAAGCATCCATATACATGATGAAATTCAACATTATTTTTGTGTAGTCAAACTACATCTTCGTATTTCTCTCCTTTTTGTTTGTTTTATGGTATCTATCTGTTCTGTACAGTTTCTTTGGTTCTCTGAGTAGTTTGGTCCTTCTGATACACATAAACACACAAACTATTTAAATAACAAAGACTGCCCATACTGTCATTTTCTTCCCTTACAGCAATTAGGTGAAACATTTCTGCTCTCCTTATGCCTCCTTTTACATTTCCTAATCATGTCATTCTGAGGGATCTCTCAGTAGCCTCCTGAACAACCTCCTCCAACATGTTTCCCTCCTTTCAGAAACACTGTCCCCAGTGTCCTCAGAGGTGTATAGTTAAGATGAACACGTATTCAGAGGGATATCACTGCTGATAGATCATTCTGAAAATAACAGCACAATGTTCACATTTGTGCTTGATGAGGAAAATAAATGCCATAGAGTGAAGCTTGATTAATAATTATAAAATCAAGAAGGTAGGGTGCCTGTGTGGCGCAGCTGGTCAAATGCCCAACTCTTGATTTCAACTCAGTTCATGATCTTAGGGTCATGAAATCAAGCCCCATGTTGGGTTCCATACTCAGTGGGAAGTCTGCTTGAGATTCTCTCCTTTCCTCTCCCAGCCCCCCCCCCGCACTAGTGTGCATGCATGCTCTAATTAGTAAATAAAACATTTTTTAAAAAATCAAGGAGGTAAAAGAGCATACTGAGAATGGACTCTGAATTTCTAACTAGTGGGAGATTTTTTAGGTACATAACAGAGATGAAAACAATGAACAAATAAACACATGAAGAAAACCTACTCAGAAAAAATAGGCTATCTCCTATTTACCTATTAAACTGATAATTTTACCATTTTAATTTAATCTCCTACATACACACACACACACACACACACACACACACACACACATTGTTATATAGGTAATCTGAGCCTGTTTGTTGGTATACTGAGGACTCTTTAAATTCTTTGGAAAGCCATGAAATTGAGTAGGCAACATTTTACAGCCTAAAACATGGATTCTAATCATTGAGTTGAATTGTTGTAAAACATTAAACAATTCCATTACTTTGAAAATGTTAATGTGATCCTCCAGAATATAAATGCACCTCCACTGAAATAAATTATGGACTAAAAGAATATGGCCTGATTATTTTGTTTTAGCGGTGTCAGAATATGTGCATTTTCTTTTTACACTTTTCATGTACAGTAATGTTTTTCCATTAGTTTTCCTTATGAGAGGTATGACAAGTATGTCCAAGGAAAGTATAGCATCACTGATGGTAGGCCAATTAGATGGCTAATTATCTCTAAGGACAGCCCTTTTATGTAGATGGTTTAGAGATGCTATATCATGCAAGAAATGGTTAAAATAATAAATGTAGAACAGAATCTATGTTTTCCTAAGTGGCATAAGGAATCAGATTAAACAGACATTCAGGAAACATTAGGTTTTTAAAAGGAATAATTCAATTAAAAAATGGGCAGAGGACATGAATAGACATTTTCCAAAGAAGACATACAGATGTTGCCACCAGACACATGAAAGGATGCTTAACATCACTCCTCATCAGAGAAATGCAAATCAAAACTGCAATGATATATCACCTCATACCGGTCAGAAAGACTAAAATCAACAATACAATAAACAACAGGTGTTGCAGAGGATGTGGAGAAAAGGGAACACTCTTGCACTGTTGTTGGGAATGCAAACTGGTGCAACCAATGTAGGAGACAGTATGGAGATTCCTCAAAAAGTTAAAAATAGAACTACTCTATGACCCAGCATTTATACTACTAGGTATTTACCCAAGGAATATAAAAATACTAATTGGATGGGGTACATGCACCCCAAGGTTTATAGTAGCATTGTTTACAACAGCCAAATTATGGAAAAAGACCAGATATCCAGCAACTGATGAATAAAGAAGAGGTATACAATATATATAATGGAGTATTGCTCAGCCATAGTAAAGAATGAAATCTTGCCATTTATAACGGCTTAGATGGAGCTACAGAATATTATGCTAAGTGAAATAAGTCAGTGAGAGAAAGACAAATACCATATGATTCACACACATGTGAGTGAAATTTTAGAAACAAAACAAGCAAAGGAGACGAAAGAGAAAGGGAGGCAAACCAAGAAACAGACTTAAGAAAAAAAATGTTATTTATTTATTTGACACAGAGAGAGAAAGAGCACACAAGCGGGGGGGGGGGGAGCAGCAGAGGGAAAGGGAGCAGAGAAGCAGGCTCCCCACTGAGAAGGGAGCCCGATGTTGGTCTATATCCCAAAACTCTGGGACCATGACCTGAGCTAAAGGCAGAGGCTTTACAGATCGAGCCACCCAGGCACTCCAAGAAAGACTCTTAACTAAAGAGCACAAACTAATGGTTACTAAAGGTGAGGTGGGTGGGAGGATGGGTGAAATAGGTGATGGGTATTAAGGAGAGCACTTGTGATGAGCACAGGGTGTTGTATGGAAGTGATTAATCACTATATTGTATATCTGAAACTAATATTATTCTGTATATTAACTCACTGGAATTTAAATAAAAGCTTAAAATCAAACTTTCTTTAAAATAAGCTTCAGGTTATAGGTAAAAGAAACTCTGAATTTATTTTACTATATAATTAACTTTCCCAAATGAATGTGTTATCTATTTCAAACACCAGCTGATTTAAAGTATTAAGTTATAAATGCTACTCCCTCTCTGTGACAAAGCAAAGCATTATAAAATGCACAATTTCAATAAAGAATCATTGCATAAACAATAGAGCAGGGATTAACACAATTCTGGTCAAGAGACTTTTTATACCTAGCTGTCATTCTTAAAGGTAATTGCTTCATTTAGTAAGATAGCAATATTAAAAATGGATCTCATGCCATGAAAATAGTGGGATATCATATTAATTTAACTGCTATAAAATTATACAACATGTGAAAATTTTACTCTGATGGCCTCCTATGAAGGTATTCACACTGAATAATTACTTTTGTACCTCAAATAAGAGTATCCCCTTTATTTCCCTCAAATACGTGCATTTGTGGAATCAACAGGAAGGAACAGACTTCTCTGTTCTTCTGGTTCTACACTGACTGAACAAAAGATTCCTGTCACATTGTAACTTCTCACTCCAGCTTTCTACTCCCTGCCAAAGAAAAAGCAAGTTTCCTTTTTATCTCCATATTATAGTTTCCTGAAACAAATGAACATATATACATTCACAAATTTATAGGAACTGTAATATATATACACACACATATTGCATAGTGTGTGTGTGTGTGTGTGTGTGTGTGTGTGTGTGTGTTTATAGTTAAAAAAACTGTGGTACTATTCAAATTTCAGAATGTTGAATATAATCAGTATAACGCTTTTTTCTCCTTTTAACAGAGCTTATTTTTTGCATAAAAATGTTCAAGAAAAACACTGGAGAATTTGGCTCACACCTATGGTAATCCTTAACAGGTTTTTCTTTTACATAAAGCCCACATAGATTTTCTTTTAATAGCAAAAACACTGGCTGTTTACATTCCATTTCATTAAAAAGGCAATTTTCCAAATCTGAACAAAGGCCATTATCTTGTCATTTGTACCAAAATCAATACAGAATTAAAGTAAGATGAATTTTACAGGGTGCAAAGTAAAGAAAAAGCTACTCCAGAACTTCATCTACAGAAGCTTCCTGACTTGCTTTTAATTGAGTTTTGTTCTAATGCTTTGTTCCAAACTCCATTCAAAATGCTAGCACATGTCAAGGTTTCTCAGAGACTCCTACTTCTCAATTTGCCACTCAACTGAAAAAACACAATGGTTTTCTATAGCAGTTAAATGTCACAATATCAACGACAGAATTCACTGAATACCACAGTACCTCCCATCTATTTTTCTACTATTAAATTTTTAAAAAATGGCTGCTTCCTTAAGCTTTTTTCTTAAAATATGACTTCTCCCCATAATAGTACTACTTATAAGCATCTGTGACATCAAGTTTTTAAAAAAACATAAACCTTTTAGAAAATGCAGTACTGAACAGGCTAAATCATAAATGATACCAAAAGGCTATTATGTCAAAAATCCAGAATTGTGGTGTTAATATATACATAAAATTTTCAGATTTTTTGTACTTTCTTCCACATTATAACTTGATATTTTGGGTCAAACAGCATGGAGGATCAATCTTTGACTTAGGAACACCTATACCACTTAGGCGACTCTGCCATTTACTAATTATATAATAATAAGTAAGTAATTAACCTTCTTTGAGCCTTAGGTTCTTCATCTGTGAAAGATAGTATCTACTCCCTCTATCACACAAAATGCTTATAACATAAGAGGTGCTCCATAAATGATCATTAGTTTTTCTTTTTTTAATTGATATTTTTAAATTGTATTTTAAGATTGACCTGTACATTTTTGTAACTTCTATATACTTACAGTTAAAAAATACATGAAAATTCTAAGACAAATTATGGATCTTATTTATTCAATTAATGAGGATACTAGTAGAAGAACGTATATGCTACAGAAAGTCTAATATACAACTCCTAATTACAAACTAGACTATTTTTATAGCAGCTTGTTAAAATGTTTTTCTCCCTCTTTTTACTTGTGGAGTCTGATTAAGATGCTTAACCTCAAGATTTAAGCCCATCTGCCTCTCCTCCTGCTGCCAGGATCCTCGATTTACATATGGATTCTCAGTGCAAAACTAGTGGAGGGTTGAGAGGGATGGAAGATGGTTTAAAAAAAAACAAAATCAAGCCAAACTAATATCTACCCATGAAGAGACATTTGTCTTTTTTCTTCTAAACTTACACAGCCTGAAGTACATGTTGTCATGGTAAATCATAATCACCAAAGCAGCCAGCTTGAAATAATTTCACTCTGAATAGTATTTTCCGCCAATACTAAGTAACAGATACTACCCACGTTTGCTGTTTTTGTATTTACTATAGGAGATAATAATAGATGATATGGTCAGTGGCTTAAAGATACAGGTTATCAGAAAATGCCTAAAAAGTGGGAAGTTCTTTATTACCAAGATTTTCTTTTTTGTTAAGTATGAATTACAGTATTCTTTATGTACAATTTCTTTTGAAATCACCTGGTTTCTCAACTAACATTAAAGGAGTCCTTACACATGAGCACCCAATGGCAGAGGCAAGGATCAAGAAAAGGTTTATACCCGTCTTAGCCAGAAGACAAGTCAGAAGACCAGAAATGAATCCTAAGGCACAATCTTGCAGGAATTACTGCTGTAAAAGCAGTGGTAACTACAATTTGTTCAAAGGCATGCTTTCTAATCTTTCTCTAACTCATGGATATTTGTGGGATTATTTTGGTGGCTTCTAGACAGAACGGCTATGTGTCATGAAAGGAACTATGGCAAAAACTAGTTCCCACCTTGGCTTGGGAGCAACAGGGAAAGATGTCCACAGCTAACGTTGGCCACTGAAAGAAATCAGCCTAACCTAGTCAATGTAGATTTCAACACAATGTTTTAAATGTCCTCAAGTATCATGTACTACCATAATCATTTGCATGGTAGTTTTTTAAGAGAAGAAACTTCATTCCTACTAAAAACTATTTCATAGAGTAATGGATTTCATTGTGCAACTCATCAAATATTACTAGTACTAAATATGGGTCAGGGTATAAACAATTTAATAATGAGTCTTTAGTATATATATTTAGTTTCAAATGAGCTTTCTCTAATTCAAAGAAATGATTTTGGTTCCCAGAAGACAATGTTATTTTTTTAATATTGCCAGTGTTGTTATATGATCACTGTGATGATAATTGTGCACAGAAATACCTAAAGAGATATCTACTTAATTGCATAGTGATTGTAGAGCACCTGGGGTTGAAGAAATCTTACATATTACCCACAATCATTCTCATTATGATTCATCATCCTAATTCACGAATCCTATCACCTCCGAAGATCAGTACACTTTGACATCACTCCTTAATAGAAGTCAGTACCTTGATAGATTTTTTGGAAGGTCTTGAGATAGAAGAATGAAAGGAAGTTGCACAGTGAAAAAACCATGGACAAACTCTGTTTAGAATCCTGACTCAGCCATATGGTCACTCTAACCATCTGAGATTCAGATTCATTATCTTAAACCTGTAACTACGTAACTACAACTACAACTACATGATGCTCCAATAACTACATCGCAGCATGTTGTGAAGAGTACATGAGATAATTTACCTCATTCACCCAGCACACTGTAGGGATTCATATTGCAGTTGCTATATTACCTAACTAGAACATCTAAAACCAGGCTTAGCACTTCACCAGGGTGAGCTAGCTAAGTCTATTAAAAAAGGAGCTCCACCTGACATGTAATTTAGTAAAAAACAATGACTTAGAACACCACTATGAAAAGTGAAGCACAGGGGCGCCTGGGTGGCTCAGTTGGTTAAGCAACTGCCTTCGGCTCAGGTCATGATCCCAGAGACCGGGTATCGAGTCCCACATCGGGCTCCCTGCTCGGCAGGAAGCCTACTTCTCCCTCTCTCATCC
This sequence comes from Spilogale gracilis, assembly GCA_004023965.1. Classification (NCBI taxonomy): domain Eukaryota; kingdom Metazoa; phylum Chordata; class Mammalia; order Carnivora; family Mephitidae; genus Spilogale; species Spilogale gracilis. Next base: position 33,241 of record PITA01004594.1, on the reverse strand, counting down.
CCCCTGTTGTGTTCCCTCTCTGGCTGTGTTTCTCTCTGTCAAATAAATAAAATCTTAAAAAAAATTTTTTTTTTTTAAAAAGAAAAGTGAAGCACAATTTTTTAAATGTTTTGTACACCAAGATGGAAATGGAACATAAATCATAAATTTGAGCCACATATATAAATTTTAACTTTCCAGTAGTCACATTTTTAAAAAGTGAAAATTATTTCATTTAAATAATATATTTAGCCCAATATATAACATATGATCAATATTAAATTGACATTATTTTATATTTTTTCTCTTATTAAATCCTTGAAACCCACTGTGTACTTGATATTTACTGAGCATCAGTTCAGACTAGTCATAGTATATCTACTCAGTAGCCAGAGGAAGCTGGTGGCATCCCCACTGGAAAATGCAGACTGAAGAAATATCTGGATGAGTGGGCTAATCATTCAATATTCATCTCAGTGTTTCAGGAGCCTAGGGCACAGCCACTATTACACATTTGCTAATACTCTTAGTTTTATATGTGATTCCCAAGAAAATCTATCTTCTCCATTGAGAAGCCTTAAAAGAAACATTGACTGCTGAATTATGAAAAGCTTTCCAAAGTAAAATGTGATTACAAATTTTTGAACCCATCTTTAATGTTTCTTCAAAAGAGTTTGAATAAATATAGATTCTTTCATCTAACAAGGTTGATTTTCTCTCCTGTAAGGATTTAAATAAAAGAAATGTCAAAACACTCTAATCTTTTTTTCCCCTAGTGATGTTTTAACATTAAAAATATTTCCCTAGAATACACACCATATGTCATCAGGGAAGAAGGAAAAATTTTTTTCATAAGTGAATGAAACTTCATAATCAGCCATATGAGCTACAAGTCTTTCAAACTATTGAAAGAAATAGGACAGCCATTATTCAAGGAGGCCATGTGTGTTCATATATTATAGACAGTTATTGCCAAAGGTAACAAGAACTAAGTCAAAGCAAGAATATAAACACATACTTTTAAAACCTAATGAAATGAATAAGGGGGTTCTTTTATTATTTGGAAGGGTTTGTATTGTCTAGCATCAACTATTACCCCACAGATGCATTTTGCTCAAAAATGCTTCCTTAATGGAGCTGAATTTGAAACTAAGAACAGATAAGACAATTCCTAGAAAAAAATGTAATTAAGTTTCCATCATGAAAAAAGTAATATTCCAAATTATTTTTATATATAAGGTGATTTATTAATTTTCTTTTTAATTTTTCAATTTTATTGAGGTATAGTTGACAAATTGTTTACATTTGGGGTGCACAATGTGATGTCTTGATATACATGTACATTGTGAAATGATTACCACAGTCAAACTAATTAAAATCCATTACTTCACATAGTTATCTTTTCATGTGTATTTGTTGAGAACATGTAAGATCTGCTCTCTAGTACATGAGCAAGGACTTCTCTGACATCAGCCATAGCGACTATTTCCTAGATATGTCTCCTGAGGCAAGGGAAACAAAAGCAAAAATAAACTACTGGGACTGCATCAAAATAAAAAGGAAACAGTCAACAAAACTAAAAGGCAACTATGAAATGGGAAAAGATATTTACAAATAACATAACTGATAAAGGGTTAGTAGGGAACTATCATGGCAGAAATAATTCTGGCTCAATCCCAGAATATATGTGCACAGTATATACTCTATTTAAAATAGAAGCACCATATTTTCTTATGGATTTCCTCCTTATTTCCTCTTAACTCTTTGTTCTGGGGAAATTGAAAAGCTTCTCCTGCACGATGTGTTTTTTTCTCACCCAGTAGAAACGTGGGTCACGTGGTATCCAGGCTGGAGTCACTGATTTGGAAAAGACAAAATTTTCATTGGTGTGCAATATCCTCTACTTCTTCTCTTTTCCTTTCCCAAGTGAGGTGGCCTACAATATGGGCTGAGGATCCAGTGAAGTAGCATATGCAGAAGCATCTGGTGTATAACAGATATCTCATGGATTCGTTTTCCTTTATGCAAGGAAAGGTTTTGGATAGAGGTCATTTGCTCGGGATGGCAGGGGACCCTTTATAGGCCTGGAGAAGGGAAGAGACTAGGAGTACAATGGGCTATTTATCTAAATAACGTCCAAGCTGTAAACCCTTCTGAGAAAGACTGAAAACCAAACAAATTACCATCACGTACCGGGACTGGTACAGTCAATAGCAAGTAGAAACAATTGTGAATTTTTTAAGATAATGAAAATGCTTTCAAGGCATTGATTTTTTAATAGAAACATTTCTTTTATTATCACAAAAATGCTATTTTCAGAAGCAGAAATGAAGTAAAATAAAAGCTCATGTTATTTTAACTTTTAATTGTATCTGTAAATTCTTTTGGAGATTCATGACATCATACTAAATTCTAATGCATTATATTATTACTGGCCATAACTTTTGGTATAAAATCCAAGAATGCATAGTAATACAAGGCAGTAAAATTTCACATTGTATAAATCTGCATCAAAATCCAGATGAAATACCCATGTATTATTTATGAGTAATTTCATCTGTGATTCTGATCAAATCATAATGAGTTGAGGCTGAAAATGAAATTTAGCTTTATTGAAATATGTGATTGCTTATTTCTTCCCTTTTTCATATTTAAAAGGTTAAAACATGACATTTTAGGTCCACATTCAATACTAACTAGTTTAAGTATAATAATGAGATTTCATGTATCTGACCAACAGAGCTTTAAGTACTGTGGGGTAGGTATGGCTCCAATTTTAAAAAAAGGCAGAAATGCAATAAAACATTCAGAAAAAATGTTCTATTCCTTTCAAAATATATATGTCATTGTTATACATGTATATACCTGCACATATAAAATTCATATATTAAGTTTAGGTAAATATAAATTATATATACATCTTTGTGCTTATGTATACATATATACATGTTCATATGGTACATGAATGTGTATTTAAAAATAAAAAGGTTTTCTTAAACTGATGACCACAAATGATGTCCCTAACTAGTGTTTCTGGTAATGTAACTGGAGTTAAAAATTACTGATATGAATAATTCCATGTAAAATTCCCTTAAGGATCTTAAGGGGCTTATCTGGACTGGCTCTCTAAATCAGATGATTTAACAGCTCACTTCACTGACTGCCAATCCATGGCTCTGATCAGTGTACAGTGATATATCCTTACTCTGAAACAGGAGAGAGCTGTTTTTCAAAACTTATTTTCTATCTCAAAATTCTGTTTTTAAATATTTAATTTATTTATCTGAAAGAGAGTGAGTGAGAGAGAAAGCACACCAGCAGGGACAGTGGGAGAGGGAGAAGCAGACTCCCCACCGAGCAGGGAGCTCTATGCGGGGCTTGATCTCAGGACCCTGGGATCATGACCTGAGCTGAAGGCAGACACTTAACAGACTGAGCCACCTAGGCATCCCATTTCAAAATTATTTTTTAAATGCTCATAGAAAAATTAAAGCAAAGTATACAGAAAATAAAATTACTCCTATAGTAATTTGATGATTTTCCTGCCAGCATTTTTTATTCTTTGGTTGTATTTCATTGCTGTATTTTCTCCATACCCAGGCATCTTTGCATATATATATATACATATATGCAAGTGTGTGTGCTTATCTATGTCATGAAATTGTGCCTCTGCCATGTTCAAGTTTGTATCTTGCTTTTTCACTTAACTGGTTAAATTGTGACTAGTTATCAGAAAACGTTGATATCCTTCAAAAACACTATCTCAAATAGCTCTGTAATATTCCACAACACAAATATATTTAACTTCAATTTATTACTTGACATGGAGTTGTTTCTAGTATCTTAGGACATTCTAGGCCTTAGACAACATCCAGTACTTTCATAAGCTGTACTCCTAGAAGCAGAATAATTACTGAATGAAAGGGTATGACTACTTCATGGGTAATTTCTATATGATAAAATTTATTTCTTTGAATATTGACTCAAATTATAGTCACAGAGCAGTGTATGAGACTGTCTACTATTATTTTACCCAATAGAAATGCTTAAAGTCCAGGCCAATTTGATAGGTGAAAATAGTATTTTGTCATTTTCATTTTAATCTCTATGATCAGGAATGAACCTTTTCATTTTATTAGTCAAGTAGTCATTTACATGCATTATTTCATAATCTTATCTATTTTCAGTGTTTCTCTAGCTAATTCCTTACTGAAAATATTAGTCATCTCTTTTTCATACTAATTGATAATATTTTCCTAGTGTGCCATTAATTAAATTTTTGTAACTTTTCTATCAAGAATAGGGGTGTACGGGGGCACCTTGGTGACTCAGTGGGTTAAACATCTGCCCTTGGCTCAGATCATGATCCCAGGGTCCTGGGATTGAGCCCCACATAGGGCTCCCTGATCAGTGGAGAGTCTGCTTCTCCCCTCTTCCTCTGCCTGCAGCTCTGTCTACTTGTGCTCTCTCTATATCGCTGTCAAATACATACATACATACATATATACATACATACATACATAAATAAAATCTTCAAAAAAAAGAATATACATATATATATGGTATAGTCAATATATCAATCTTTCCATTTGTGATTCTTTTCCCTTTTATGATTAGAAGTCTGTTCTGGGTGTAATTAACTATTTAGTCAAATGCCATTTTATTTTAAAGATTTATTTATTTATTAGAGAAAGAGAGTACATGCAAAGGGAGGAGGGGCAGAGGGAAAGCGAGAGAGAATATCTCGGACTCCCAGCTGAGTGTGAAGCTTGATGGACAACATGGGGGCTCGATCCCAGGACCCTGGAAACATGACCTGAGCTGAAACCAAGAGTCAGCTGCTCAACAGCAACCGACTGAGCCACCCAGATGACCCTACTCGATGCCATTTTAATCCATATTTCTCTCTCTTTGTTTCATAGTGGTTATTATTGCTTTAATTGGGTTCTTTAGCTTGCCTTTTTTTTTTCTTTTTTGGTCAAATGGGAAAAATGGAAAGAAATGAGGGTCAAACTTGAATTTTTCCAAAAACATACTTTTCCACGCATCTCTGCTGACAAGACCTTTCTCCATGCTTTTGTGATGTTTCCTTGATTATATCTGTGTGTTTGTGTGTGTTGGAAGTGTGTGTATAGGAGGTGTCCACATAGCATAGTGGCTTTTGTGCCCATTCTGAAGTCACACCGGGTATCTGTGGTCTTCTACTTACTAGTGGGTGACCTTAAACAAATTACCTAATCTCTCCATGGCCAAAATTTCTAAATGTGCCATGTAACATCAGCCTCAGAGAGATGCCATGAGAATGGCATGAGGTGAGCATACAAAGCACCTAGAGAATACCAATTTGCCTGCTGAATCAATCAACCCAATCCAGCACTCCCCATCTTTAATCTCCTAGAGACGACCACTTAGATTTGCCCGTGGGAATAACAGCTCCTTACAACTAACATCTGAAAATCAGCAACTCTGCCTTTCTAGGTTTCAATTTGGGGAGGCTCCTGTAAATCTTTCCCCACCCCACCATCACCAACCCCTGCCTCATTATTCACAGGAAGAAAAAATTGCAGACCTCTTTAGCATAGTTGTTAAAGAGAGCATCTGACTCACCCCTTATTTCTAGCTTTTTCCCCATCTCTTGAAGTGCTTATGTTTCTGGCTTCAGTGTGTTATGTGGATGGCCACTTAGTAACTTGAGACATCTCCTAAGGACAGAGTGAGCTTTGCATAAATCACAGAAGCTCATATTTTAAGTTGATTATCCTGAACATCCACTCCAAATATGGTTAAAATTTCAGCACTATTTAATACTTTGATCTGCCTTTTGATTCTCATGCCAATACCAGAATGTTTTAATTTTAATTGCATAATTAGAAAAAATAAATCAGGTCAAATAAATCCTCCCCCAACCCACACACATCCTATTCATTAATAATGGGTTAACCATTTGAAAAAGTAATCATATTGCAATACATAAATGTGTCCAACTAATGCATTGTTTACCTCAAATTTACACAATGTTATATGTCAATTACATCTCAATAAAAATAAACAAACATTCTCACTTCTTTATTCCTTTCCTGTGTTTTGACAGGAGTTTTATAAAAAATAAGAAAGTAATGTTAGACACATATCATTTTACACATTAGTTCAAAAAATGCACTGGTTCTTAAGACGTTTGTATTTCAAACATCAATAACGTTTTTAGAGGGTTAATTAAAGAGAATTTTTTTTCCTTCTTTCTCCCTCTCTTCCTCCTCCTTCTTTTTGCTAAGTAATTACTATCAACAACAACAAAATCTTACTTCATAATCTTTATTGTTCTCATTTCTCTAAGGAACAAGAAGATTTTATTTCATGGACAGGAGTAGGCCTGACTTTTTTTAATGCATTTTATTCTATTTTATTTTATTTATTTATTTTTAAATTTTATTTATTTACTTGACAGAGAGAAACACAGCTAGAGAGGGTACACAAGCAGGGGGAGTGAGCAAGGGAGAAGCAGGCTTCCCGGTGAGCAGGGAGCCCAATGCAGGGCTCGATCCTTGGTCTTGATCCCGGGTCTCCGGGATCATGACCTGAGCCGAAGGCAGTTGCTGAACCTACTGAGCCACCCAGGCACCCCTTCTTTAATGCATTTTAATTACTCACTCTGCATCAAACACTGTGAGGTGCTTCTCACAACCCTGTGGAGGGTGTGTGTGTGGAGGGGGGAATATCCTGAGGCTCAGAGGGTTAAATAAGGTGCTCCAGCTCATTTGGTGGGAAACATATTCTATCTTGGATATAAATCAAGCCCATGTAAACCTCAAACTCCAGTACAGGGAAATAATTCTATAATGTAAGAGTAAACCATGGGATGTGAAAATGAAGAGAAGGAATCCTGAATATATAATGGGGATGGGGAAGGACTTCATAAAAAATGGCATTTAAGCTGAACTTTTGGATATGGATGAAGTTTAATAGGTGGAAAATGGAGGAAGGCCTTCTTGGAAAGGGTGGAACATGGCTAAAGTCACCAGAGACGAGCACACAGTGAACTTGTGGACTGTGAAGAAGATGGAGGGTCAACTGGAATTTAGATATGCTGAGAGATGGGAAAGAGAAAATGGGGGGTTGACCAGATGCTCTAAGGCTATGAGCACTATGCTTGAGATGCCTGTAGGTTATTACTATTTTTTCTTCTTCCTGTAAGTGAAGAGGCTAGATGAAGGGGGCAATGAGGGTGAAGTGGGGATGAGCTCTCATTAAGGTATTATCATCACTCAGAGAATAAATGTTTCTGAGAGTAATCTAACCCAATCAGTATTTTTAGATGCCAATAATGCTGGATGCTTTACTTTGTTGCTTCCTTGTTTATAACCTCTGAAATCTGAACTTGACCTGAATACCATTTCCTGTGGCCACCTACAAGATCTGTTAGGATTGTTGGCACATTCATTGTCAGCTAATGAGGTTATTCATTATTTACAATTATTCTGCGACTAAGGTTATAAAGTAAAACAGTTTTTAAACTCTACCTTCCATCTTAAGAAGTGAGCTGTAAAATATTTCCTCGGTGATCTGGGAGAACGGTCAAACTACACTTGGCCTCATGTTGTATCACAGACGATTAAATGCCAAGTCTCCGGGGAGCCAAATCTATCATCTTACAACCACCCTTAGGATTTCCTCAGTATAAGACGAGCATCCAACCAATGGCCTTATGGGCCTTAAACGCTGGTGTCCTGAAGGAAGCTTTGAAAGCACAGAGCTTTCACAGCTCATAAATTGGCCATGACGGATCTGTCAGTAACCACCTTTTAAATGCCTCCCCGGGATTTCAGGTTTCCATTTTAGAAGGCCTGTTTTCATTTTATATCCAGTTAAATTATGGTGATGCTTCAGCCTTTTCCTTTAATAATGTTGTAAATCTATTTCAAAGATGACTGCCTGGGCTTTGTAGTGCATCCATCAGAACTGTCATTCACTCTGGAGTACGGGCTCTCATCCCCATACGCCACTGCTTCCTAGGATGAGATGAGATGTAATGGGGAAAGTGTTGGGACATCTACCAGTGCAATCATGTCACTGAAAGCCCTCTCAAAATCTTGACCCTCTTCGGATATTTTGCCCATTATATAAATTCTAGTTGTTTGAGAATTCCATCTCCTGCGGACTTCAGCCTAAAATAATATGGAGTGTGTCCTATGAGAGATAACGAGGAGTGTCCCACAAACACTTAAACACAGACCCCCAGAAAAACAGGCAGAAAAACCACCTGTATTAAATGTCTTTATGTTCTTTGTCATCACCAGGACATTAGAGCATAGAATGCTCACTCTGTTGTGCTTTTTTCCTCGAAAAAACTTTCTTTCTTAAATTTGGCATCCAATGTGTATTCATTTATTTTACACTTACAAAAGACATCACCCACCCTCCAACCCCCCCCCCCAAACCAGTCTCTTTTTACCAAAGCAGGTTTTTTATAGTTGATTTAAACAGTGATATTATAATGGCTCCACTTTTCACTAATGGCCTAAAGTGCAGCTTGTCATACCACACAGACTTCTCTTTGTGAGAAAAAAGTAATGATCTAAAGATACAGATGATAGCAATAACATAAGCGAACCGTAACTGGAAGACCTGAACACCACTGCTGGAAGGAGACATGGGAGTTTTGCTAATGCTGATACTTTCCATTAAATGGGCTGAAGACTGTCTGGCATACTCTTAATAGTGCCAAATTTATTAATGAGGCCGTGCCGACTACCTGAATGCTAACCCCAAACTCCCATTCTACTTCTTGAGATGATTAAAAGCAGCCCCTGTTTCTGAGTAATTGTCAGTAAAGGCTCTGTGCAGAGTACGGTGTACACAAGGCCCAGAGATGTTTTTAGACCATCAAGCATCAGCTCACTGGAAGGTGCTGAATAAATTAAACCAAAAATATAAACCCCAGGTTGATGTGTTTGAACTTCTCAGCAAACATTCTTCATACATATTTAATTGCTCCATTGAGACTGTTACTGTTTGGAGAGGTTCCAGGCATTATTTCCATTCCATTAGTAAGCTTGCAGGGTGTCTACTGCTTAACCCAAAATGATTGATTCTATAAATGCCTTCCCACTTACTGACCTGAACACTAATTGAGTTTGTGTATAGATTAAAAGAAAAAGTGTGTTTTCAGAAATTGTTCAAACTATATTGCTGTCACTTAAATTTCTTATAGCAGGAGAAAATGGCATGTCTAAATGATGACACTAAACGTCTTATCTGAATTGGCTTTTTAAAATACAGTGTGCAGCACACTAAGTTACAGAAGCTGGAAAAAAGCAGCAAAAATAGATCTTTCAATGCAACAGCTAGTTCTTTTTTTTTAAGAGAATAAACATTACGGATATATTAATATCTTATTCTGGCAGCTTCCAGCTCTTCTTCATATGGTAAATGTATTTATCGTAAGAAAACATAAATTTCTAGCATTCTATTACAGAAGGCTAAAACTCAGAATATATTATCATTTAGTTCTACTCAAGGTGGGGGGAAGCTAAATATTTCTTAAGATCTTTTATAAGCAGCTTTAAAATAGCGAAGTATACATTACCCTGCTAGCAAAGTAAAACTTCCACCTTCATACATAGGTCCTTAATATAAAATATAACTAAACAACATGATTACTAGATAGATAGATAGATAGACCTAATTTAATGTGATTCAGCTTGGAAAAATGACCTTATAATGCTCACATTTCTTTACTTCTTTGTTATTCTATTGACTGTGATCAAATTATGCCTTTTTAAAAAGATTTTATTTATTTATTATAGAAAGAGAGAAAGACAGAGAGAGGCGGTGGAGGAGGGGCAAAAGGAAAGAGAGAAGTAGAAGCAGACTCTCCTCTGAGCAGGGAGCCTGATGTGGAGCTGGCTTCCAAGAGCCCAGGATCATGACCTGAGCTGAAGGCAGACCCTTAACCAACTGAGCCACCTAGGCATCTCTCAAATTAAATTCTTAACATTGCAGCCTAATATGGAATGTAAAAGCAGTCTCTACAAAAGAATGCATTAATACTTGTTTAGACTCCACACATACAGAGTTATATGAATGCTATGTATATTGTACTGGTCACTACCCATTTAAGAATGCAAGCTAATATTTATAGCAGCAATGTCCACAACAGCCAAACTACGGAAAGAACTTAGATGTCCATCAACAGATGAATGGATAAAGAAATGTGGTATAGATATACAATGGAATACTATGCAACCATCAAAAAACTGAAATCTTGCCATTTGTAGTGATGTTGATAGAACTAGAGGGTATTATGCTGAGTGAAATGAGCCAATCAGAGAAAGACAAGGAATTTGAGAAACAAGACAGAGGATCATAGGGGAAGGGAGAGGAAAATGAAACAAAATGAAACCAGAGAGAGAGACAAACCATAAGAGACTCTTAATCTCAGGAAACAAACTGAGGGTTGCTGGAGGGGAAGGGGGTGAAAGAGATGGGGTGACTGGGTGATGGATACTGGGGAAGGTATGTGCTATGGTGAGTGCTGTGAATTGTGTAAGACTGATGAATCAGACCTATATCCCTGAAACAAATAATACATTATATGATAATTCTTAAAAAATTTTTTAAAAAAGAATGCAAGCTAATTTTGGATTAGAGTCCTGTTTTCCTGATCCTACCACCTTTTTCTCCCTATCATTAATTCTAATGTCCCCTAACAGTATTATTTAATGAACCATCATTTGTCCTCTTACTACACCATCCAGAGTTCTCAGCAGTACTTCCTTAGTTTCCCCCAAAACTGTTCTCTTAAATAATTAAATTTAAAGAATAAATGGCTTGGATTCATTCATAATTAGTATTTAATCTACTCTTCTTAAACCTGCGAAATATGCAGATTCTTATATTGTAATAATGCACTGAGTCCTCTCCAGGGTTTCTCAGGTATATCTTTATGATCAATTGACCTGACTTTAAGTCATAGAAGATAATACCTAGAAGCCCATTTCTGTATATTCTGTGCACTGTTATGAAGACGTTAGTCCTAATCTGAACTAAACCGGATAATGCCATCACTGAAAAGATAATGTGCAGAAAGATGCAACATGGATTCAAAACCAAAGACTGACACAAGAGTACTAAAGACTTTTAATTCTGAAATTATCTAGAATCAATTGGAAAAACATGCTTAGATGAGATTTGAGAAAAATGTTAAATAAATACAAAAGGCAGGGGATTTCTATACTATCGGTGAAACAAGACATCAAGGAAGAGACAGAACTGCTGGTAAGAAGAGAATGTGAATTTAATAAAAATGTCAACAGAATTTTTTAAGTGACATAAATTCACTCTAAAAGGAGAGCACTTATGATGAGCAGTGACTGTTATATGTAAGTGATGAATTTCTAAATTCTGTACCTGAAACCAATTTTACTGCATGTGTTAACTACTTAGAATCTAAACAAAAACTTGAAAAATAAATAAATAAACAAATGAATAGCACAAAATAGAGAAATGAGCACAGGACAATTTGGTCTCTCCCTCTCCCCAAAAATAAATATAATTCAGACAGATAAAAAGATAGTCAAAAAATTCTGAAAACAAAAGAAAAAAAAAGAGTGGGGTCCATTCTTCCAGATATTAAAATATATTATAAAATTTCACCACTTAAAACAATTTAGTACTGGCAGAGGATGAAAATTATGCATCACTAAAGAAGAAAGACTAAAACTTTTAGTCCAGCGATTAATATATGATGATTGTGGCATTTCAAGTTTGTGGAAGAAAAGATGGCACATTTAGCAAATGATAATAAGACTACTAGATTTCCAACTTAAAAACAAAGTGGGAGATTTCTTACCTTACACTCTAAAGCAAAAGAAATTGGAGATAAATCAAAGGCTTAAACACAAAGGAATGAAGACATAAAACTACCAGAGAAAGACAAAAAACACTAGACAAACCTGTTTGTTTTTGTTTTCCATAATCTCAGAGCAGGAGAGAGTTTCTAATTATAAAACAAATACTGGAAGCCACAAACAGAAAGATTGATAAGTTCAACTATATATAAATAAAATATTCTGCATGGCAAAAAAGAAGAAAAAAAGCCCACCATTGTCAAATAAAAAAAAACATCAATCTTACACAGAATAAGAGAAATACAAGTCAAGACTACAAAGGATTTCCACTTTTTTAATCTATCAAAAGCAAGGATTGAAAATGTTGATAATATACTCTGTTAGTAAAGGTGTCTGATAAAACATAATTTAAGAAATAATCCCATGCATTACTGGTGAATTTATTAACAATTAATAAGAAAAACAATTTATTAACACTTATCAACATTAAAAATGCACATTCCCTTTAGCCCAATAATTACATTCATAGCAACATATACTCAGCTTCATACAGACGTGAACTAATACATGTAAAAAAAAATATTCATCGTTGGGGCACCTGGGAGGCTCAGAGGATTAAAGCCTCTGCCCTCTGCTCGGGTCATAATCTCGGGTCCTGGGATCAAGTCAGCGGGAGCCTGCTTCACCCTCTTTCTCTGCCTGCCTCTCTGCCTATTTGTGACCTCTCTCTCTGTCAAATAAATAAATAAATGAATAAAATCTCTAAAAAAAAGTTCACTGTAAACAGGTGAAAACCTGTAAATATCAATAAGAGTGTGGCTACACAAATTACAGTACACCTGTGCAATGAGGAAAGATCTCCAAAATACATTATTAAATAAAATAAACTATGCAAACTAGTATCTACAATATGGTTCTCTAACATTTGCATACAATAAAGAAAAAGCAATAAAATATACACATGAATATATAAATGTACACACACACACATCATGTCTGCACTGATATAAAACATAGCACTAGTTTCTATGGTGAGGAACTGAGTGGGAGATGAGGGTAGGAGAGGCTAGCAAAAGCCATCATTTGTTGTAATCTGTCCCCGCTCTTCTTCCATAGAGATACAAACACTTGACAGCCAAATCAAGAGTAGCCATACAACTAGATGTGGACCATATGTGTAACTTTTGGGAAGTGTCCTCAAAAGAAGAGAGATGTATGCTCTTGATTATTCCTTTCCTCTTTCCCATAGGCTGCAATCTGAAGATTCCAACTGGATTTCCAATTTTTATCTTGGCCTCTGAGTTAGAATGCCAAAGACAGCAGTGTAGAAAATTATCTAAGGAAGGTGGGATTCTGCAAATCATACAGCCATGATATGGCCTTGACTACCCATACCTGTAGACTTTTCAAGCTTCTGCTATTCTTGGTTAAACATGATCCTAATATACAGGAAGATTCCTTTTTGCCCCATATATATTTTCAGTTAACTTGAATTTCCTTCATGTGAATGCATTTCCTCTTCAAAATAATTTCAATATATTATTTTAAGTAATTTTGACAAAGGCATATGAAGGTTGAGTTTTTATAGTTATGTATATGTATTAAAAAGCCTAGATCTAAGAAAAATGAAACCCACTGCTTGCTTGCTTGCCCTTTCTCTCCTTCCTTCCAGTCCTCTCTTCTATAAATGCTTACTGAGTGTTACTATTCTGTATAACTATATTGGCAATTTGAGTTACAAAAATCTATTTAAGAGTCCCTCTCCTTATGTACTTACATTCTTTGCAGATACTTAACCCTCTTGCCTGTGCTCCACTTTTTTCAACTTCACTTACAAATACTATGCAACAAAACATGCACATGGCTTATCTGTAATTTCTTCATTTTTATTTTTAAAGCAATGTGAAAGTTTCATCATGTTTCACTGGTGAAAAGTAAAACCCATGACCAAATATAAAGAATTACTTTCATGGCTGGTTTCTTTGTCACCAGCCCGTTGTAAGTTTCAGGGCCCTATTCACAGTATGGACTTCTGCATACATCAGTGCTCCATAAACATCTGCAGGCATTACTATTTTGTTTTGTTTCAATGTATACAGACATAATTTCTGTATGTATTGATTTAAAATGCATGAACTCATTTTCAAGTTGTACTGTTTCATCTGTTCCCTGAGGTTATATGACGTTCATTCACTTATTCGACAGACACCTATTTAATGTCTATTGTATGCCATGCGTTGTACTGAATGATGATTAAATGATTAAAAAATCATTATAGTTCCTGTCTTCAAGGAGCTTGTCTAACAATGGGTGTATACAAGTATAAATTACAATGCAGACTATGTGCTGTAATAGAGGAGGAAAAGATTCTATGAAAGCAAAGAAAGCCATTTAGACAATATCTGAAGTCCTAGGAAGGCTTTACTAGAAATGTCTAAACCGAGTCCTAAGAAATAAGAAAAATAAAGCACATGAAGAGTGATTGTTCTAAGCAGATGGAATTTTAGGTTTCAGCATTAGGTAATAGAGAATTAGGAAATTTAGAATGAACCTTGGCTCAAAAACTAAAAAGGCTGGACAACCATAAAAACAAATACAAGGTAATGAGGAATTACTGGCGTAAAATATAGGAGAAACCTATTGCAGAGAGGTAAGCCTTCCAATCAACGCTGGTTTTGCTTAGAAGAGGTCTGCCAATCAATTCTGACTTGAAAACCTTGGGTAGCTGGTGATTCAAGATGAAAGCCCAATCACCCAAAAGTGGAGGACCCTGGTAGATCAGCCCTGGCATTACGCTGGGCACATGAAAGACTACACCCTTACGACAGGGTAAACTGTCAATAAAACAGCCTTTGCATGAACTCTCATCCCAGCTGTATTACTTCATTCTGGGTAGTTTATGATACGTCAAGCCTTGAAGTGTACTGAGAAAGATCAGAAGCAGATAGTAGAAGAAATAAACAAAATCACTCTAAAGAATGAAACCATCGCCTCAAGTTATTCCTATAAAGATACAAAATGCCTATTGTAGAGCCAATGATGCTCAGGGTATGTAAGGAAACAAGATATTAAGAGTGAGAATCATCAGAAACAACACAGTCACTCAAAATATTAAAATATTAGAATTATCAGACATAAACTATTAAACAACTATGTTTATTGTTTTCTAAGAAATAAAAGTAAAAAAATAAATATCAAGTTTTAAAATTGCAGGACGGAGTGAAAATTGTTTTAAGTGACAAGATACATTTGGGAAAGAAAATCAAATAGATATTCTATAAATAAAAATAACAACTGAAAATAAAAACAGTATTAACAAGTTAAAGAGAGCTAAATGTGGGGGTGCCTGGGTGGCTCAGTTGGTTAAGCAACTGCCTTCAGCTCAGGTCATGATCCTGGAGACCCGGGATCGAGCCCCACATCAGGCTGCCTGCTCGGCGGGAAGCCTGCTTCTCCCTCTCTCACTCCCCCTCCTTGTGTTCCCTCTCTGGCTGTGTTTCTCTCTGTCAAATAAAAAAAATCTTAAAAAAAAAAAAAAAAAGAGAGAGAGAGAGAGAGCTAAGTGAAATCAGTCAGGGAAATACAAATACTATATGATTTCACTCATATGTGGGATTTAAGAAACAAAACAGATGAGCAAACGAAAAAAACTCAAAAAACAGTGACAGAGACAAACCAACAAAGAGACTTAACTACAGAGAACAAACTGATGGCTACCAAAGGGGTAACTGGGTTGGGGGGATGGGTCTAACAGGTGATGGGGATTAAACAGTGCACTTACCCTGATGAGCACTGGGTAATATATAGAACTGTTGAATCACTACGGTGTACAATTAAAACTGATACAACACTGTGTTAACTATACTGGAATTAAAATAAAAGAAAACCTTAATTAAAAAAAGAGAACTAAATAACTGGAAATACGCCAGAAAAACCTACAAAGAATTTAACATAATAAAATCACTAATTGATGACGAGAAGAATAAAGAAAAATAAAGCAAATGGGAAGAGTAAAGATATTAATATTAGATTTTATAAGGATGTATTTCTTAGAATTCTTACATTAGCACTAACTGTAATTAAAGCCGAGTTTATAACTTGCATACTTACAAGGGAAAATAAGTTAAATGGTGGAAAAATACTGATCCAACCAAAAAAGGCAGTAAGGATAAAAATTAAAGCACAAATTTAGATGGTTAATTTAAATCATTTATATCAGCTTTTACCAGCTGATACAAATTTATGAGCTCTAGTCAAAAAGAAAAGATTTTTAGATGACTTTTAAAAAATTTATGTGCACTTAGAAGAGATATCTAAAACATAAAGATCCTAAATTGTTGAAAGGAAGAATATGGGAAAAAATGTACCTATGATAACAAAAGAGACCAGTTATTTCTATACTATTATCAGACAAAGCAGACTTTAAAGGCAAAAAGCATTCCCAGAAACAGAAAATCATTATATAATGCCTTATATATATGGTATAAACGTATATATAACACAAATATATAACAATTTAAAAATTGTATGCGCCATTAGAATTTCCTCAAAATATTAAAATGAACTGTTAGTACAATACAAGGAAAAAGACTCTATAATTACTTTTTAAATGTAACTACATATTGGCTCTTAGTAACTGAAATAAGGAGACAAAAATATCCGTAAAAGTATAGAAGAACTGAACAATGGAATAAACTTGACCTTAAGAACATGTATTTGCAAAATACCAAACGCATATTTTGAAACACATAAGAAGATTTTCAAAATGTGACCATTTACGAAGTAGTAAAATATCTCTTGACAAATTTCAAAATGATGAAATTACACAAATATATATTCTGACCAATATTCAATTATGTTAGAAATCAATACAAATAAATAACTAAAATATATCCACATATAACTAAAGGAATACTTAGAACCTTAAGTCATAATAGAAAAGAAGTTTATCTGTAATGAACTAAGTGTCAATTTCAAGATGTTAGACAAAGAAACAGCAAGATGTAGAAAACGAGGAAAAAAAGAACAGAAATTAATGCAAGAAATTACATTTGAGAGGGCCAACACAGACTGTTCTTCGAAAAGACTAAATAAAATTGAAATCTATAAAGAATGATAAAGAAAAAAAGAGGCACACATAACTAATCTCAGCAATGAAAAGTGAACCAGGGCTACAAACCCTGCAGATTTTAAAGATATCAAGAGAAGACAGAGAACAAATTTATGGCAATAAATCAGGAAATACAAGGTGCCCAGGTGGTTCAGTCAGTTAAGCGTCTGCCTTGGCTCCAGTCATGATCCCAAAGTCCCAGGACGGAGCCCCAGTTGGGCTCCCTGCTCAGTGGGGAGTCTGCTTTTCCATCTGCCCCTCCCCCTGCTTGTGCTCTCTCTTGCTCATTCTTTCTCTCTCTCAAATAAATAAATAAAATCTTAAAAAAAAACAACTTTTTTTTGAAAACACAGACAATACTGGATAAATGCTGAGAAAGTTATAATTTACCAAAACAACTTAAGATAAAAACTAAAATATAATTATAAATCATCCTATTAAAATTAAAGAAAATGAATGATTTATTAAAAGAAAATATCCTCACAGAAAAATCTCTAGATTCAAATGTCTTCATTGAGTTCTCCCACTCAGTAAATAAATAATTCCAGTTTTATACAAATGCTTCCTGAAAACAGAAACAGTATTCAATTTCCAAATTATTCTATTATGCCATCATAACATGAATATATACACAAAAGGAAGTGTAAGGAGAGAAAAATACAGGTGAATATTGCGTATTAACCTAAATGCCTTTAGAAATCTTCAGAAAAATCTGAAGAAATATTAGCAATTGATTGAATCCAGCTCCACAGGAAAAGTAAATGCATTACTAAGTTGTTGATGCCAGATTGTGCAGATTATTTTAATATTAGCAAATTAATCAACACATAAGGATATTCATAAAAGCACTTAATAATGGCAAAAACTTGGAAGTATCCAAATGTCCTTCAAAGTGAGAATAAACAAGTAAATTGTGTTGCATTCATACAACAGAATTCTAGATAGCAGTCAAAACAAATGAATTATAGGTACATGCAGTTACATGGGTAAATTTAAGTAATATTATGTGACAAGGTAAATGCCACCATGATATCCTCTGCACAAACAAAAATAAAGAAGAAAAATATGTTAATGTTTTAAAAAGAAAATGAAGAATGTCAGAATTACTTTTCCTAGAGTAGGCAGGAATGAAATGGAAGCCTGGCTATGTGAGTAAATGCCAATTATTATGAGTGATAAAGCCACTGCTTTTCATGATAGTGCTACACATACTTAATATGGTATTAAAATAGCTAACTAAAATAATTGAGTGATACATAATGTGAGCATGCATAGGATAGTGTCCTGAATCAAGAATTATAATTAATCTAATTATGTATACCTAGGTTTGAAAAAAAAAGAAAGAAAAAGATCAGTTAATGTTATTACATTATCTGAAATATATGATCGTATGATTATCTCCACAGAGGCAGAAAATCATTTTATAAAATTCAACACCCATACATAATAAAACTCTCTAAGCAAACTAAGGATGGAAAGGAAACTATTAAGCTAATAAAGGCAAACTACAAATAAACCCACGGCAAATATCAGAAGAAAGATATTATGAAATCAGAAACAGCTTAACTCTCCTAACTTCTGCTTAAAAGTTGACTGATGGTTTCAGCCATCACAGTAAGGCTTAAAAAAAAAAAAAGGGGGGGGGGGACGTAAAAGGCATAAGAACTGAAGAAAGTAAAAGGAAAATTGCAATTATTCACAGGAAATATGACTAGTAATTAAAGTCAAATAGATTGCATATAAATCAGAAAAATTAGAGAATTTATTAATCTTGCTGATACAAGATCAATATATAAATATTGATATCTCATTTTATTTTTATGTACTGGCAAAAGTTGAAAAACAAAATGATAAAAAAGACTATAATTTACAATAGTATCCCCAAATGCCAAGTGCCTACTAATACAACAAACAGCACATCTATTGGGAAAATTAGAAAATTTATTAAGAAACAATAAAGAAGATCTAAATAAAGGGAAACATACCCATCTTCAAAAATTGGCAAATTCGGGGGCGCCTGGGTGGCTCAGTTGGTTGGGCGACTGCCTTCGGCTCAGGTCATGATCCCGGAGACCCGGGATCGAGTCCCACATCGGGCTCCCTGCTCGGCGGGAAGCCTGCTTCTCCCTCTCTCACTCCCCCTGCTTGTGTTCCCTCTCTAGCTGTGTTTCTCTCTGTCAAATAAATAAATAAAATATTTAAAAAAAAA